>VZRX01018360.1:58510-75050 GCA_013398075.1 Notiomystis cincta | reverse complement strand
GATTTACCTGTGGCTTTCCAGGAAAGCAGGAACAAGAGCAAATGTGGTGCCAGAGCTGTGTCCCATCAGGTTGTGTTTCCCTCTGAGGACAGAGAGTCTCTGGGCCGAGGTGAGAGTGCTGGAAGTGCTTGGGGGAGAAATCCAGGGAACAGGGAGCTTGGAATTGCAGCTGCTGCTGGAACCATTGCCTTAGGTCTGTTTTGTCTGTGTGTGTGAGAAGTGGGATTTGGGCCAGAGAGGTGTTGTTGGGAACAGAGGATGGAGTAAATCCTCTCCAGGGATGTGCAGTGAAGCACTGTGTAGCAGGAAAGGGGAGTATTTATAAATGATATCAATATTTCTCCCAAAATGTGGGTGGAGCAGTGATGGGAGTGGTTTGGGTTGGTCTGAGCCTGTTATTCCTTGTGCAATTTTTTAATTCTAATAGTAAGATTTACTGTCCAGTATCTTTCTAACAAAACCTCTTTGAAGTTTAAATTTAGGATTAGCATTTGGGTCGGTTCACTACAAAATCTTGCCAAGCCTGAAGGCCTGGGGTGCTGAGTGCTCTCAGCAAAGGTTCTTTATTAATCCTCTGTCAGATTTCCCTCGGTGCTGGGCAGGAAAGGCGAGGGTTTGGATGAGGAATTCTGCGAGCAGGGCCTGTGTGATGGTTTATTTACTGTGTTTTTCAGTGAACCAGAGCTGGCCCAAGGACTCGTGCAGGTACTGATCTGGCACTGGAGGTGCTGCCCTTTGGAGACATTTTAAAAGTATGATTATAGAACATTTTGGAGGCTATTTCCAGCACTCCATTTGTAGCTGGATCTCGCTCCAAGTGCGGCAGTCAGGGTGAGGGTTCTGACCTCTCCAGACTTGTGTTCACTTTGGTCCAGACTGGAGCACATTTTCCAGGGAAACAGAGATCACTGAGGACTGTTGTTCAAGAAAGCAGGGACCTGTAGGGATTGGCTTTTGCAAAGCTGACATGAAGTTTGCAAAACCAGCACAAAACTCTAATTTCTGAGCTTTTTGTGGAGGAGGTGTTGGTCACCCTGAGAACTAGATCAGAACTGGGTTTTGTGGTAAGAGTCTGAGATCTGTAAATGGCACAGTTGGTGTGATCTGTATGATCAAAATGAAGTCACAGCCCCAGAAGCTGATGGTTTCTGCTCATTCCTGTCCCCAGTTGTCCCCAGAGTGCTGCTGTTCCAGAGGGATCTGCTCTGGTTTCAGGCTGTCCTTGCCCTGGTCCCTGCAGTGCCCGAGACACAGAGAGAGCCCTGTCCAAAGTGGCCTTTGCCACCTTGTCAGGAATGTGGCGGCAGCCCCAGGAGCAGATTGGAGGTGAGAGAGAACTGGGGCCGTGTTTGACACTGATCCAGGTCAGGTCCGTGTTTATCTGGGGTGGGGGGTTGGCCTCACGTGCTGAGTTTAAGCAGGATCAGGATGACAGATGCTGCATTTTGTGCATCCTGAGGGTTTCTATCCCCCCTGGAGANTTTAAACCAAACCAACCTTTGCTCTTGATTTTGGCTCGCTGACACACACGCAGGAAGCCCACAGTCACACAGGCCCTGCTTGCAGAATTCCTGATCCAAACCCTGGCCTTTCCTGCCCAGCTCTGAGGGAAATCTGACAGAGGATTAATAAAGAACCTTTGCTGAGAGCACTCAGCACCCCAGGCCTTCAGGCTTGGCAAGATTTTGTAGTGAACCGACCCAAATGCTAATCCTAAATTTAAACTTCAAAGAGGTTTTGTTAGAAAGATACTGGACAGTAAATCTTACTATTAGAATTAAAAAATTGCACAAGGAATAACAGGCTCAGACCAACCCAAACCACTCCCATCACTGCTCCACCCACATTTTGGGAGAAATATTGATATCATTTATAAATACTCCCCTTTCCTGCTACACAGTGCTTCACTGCACATCCCTGGAGAGGATTTACTCCATCCTCTGTTCCCAACAACACCTCTCTGGCCCAAATCCCACTTCTCACACACACAGACAAAACAGACCTAAGGCAATGGTTCCAGCAGCAGCTGCAATTCCAAGCTCCCTGTTCCCTGGATTTCTCCCCCAAGCACTTCCAGCACTCTCACCTCGGCCCAGAGACTCTCTGTCCTCAGAGGGAAACACAACCTGATGGGACACAGCTCTGGCACCACATTTGCTCTTGTTCCTGCTTTCCTGGAAAGCCACAGGTAAATCCAGTCCCTCAGACCTTGCATCCCTGAACACCAGGAGAGCTGGAGTTTTACCCAGATCCCGGTGCCCTGCCCAGCTGTGCTGACAGGAGCACAGGACGATCACTCCACCCACCACTCTGCCTCATTTTCCTCCCACTGCTCCCAAATCCTCCCAAACCCCACCCACGTCGGTGCCGAGGCCAGTGCCTGTCCCGAGCCCAACCAGAGGCTGTCACCCAGCCCTGCACCAGCTGCCCCCCCTGGGAGAGCTGGGAATACTCCGAGAGCTTGGCTCTCTACTGCTCCCGAACCCCCAGACCAGTCCTTAGATGCACAAGTAACGCCCAACCCGCCCCTCTCAGCACAGCAAACAACACAACTCCATCTCCCCAGGGAACTCTGGCATTCGCCTCTTCACCTCTGCCCTTTTCCAGCAGACAGGGGTAGGACTGGGCTGTCAGAAATGGCATTCTCTAGGCACTTAATCCAGCAGAGAGGAAAAGAGGAACCCTGCATCCCTTTGACTTACCCCACACCACAGGCAGGACCAGGAGCCCTCCAGCTCACACCCTCAGGGGCTGAAGCATCTTGGCTTTGGCTGCTTAAACATCAAAGCTTTTGGCAAAAATAGGAGGAGTTTAATGACTTTTCCTTTCCTGAAAGAGAGGAGGAAAAGAAAATTAACTCCACTGTGGAAGTCAAAGGATCCCAGCTTTTACTGTGGGGTTTTATCCATGAGAGGTGACACCAATTGAAATATAAAAGTGCCCTTTTCCAGCATTTTTATTCCAAACTATTTCAGCCATTAAAAAGATGCCAATTTTTCTTATTGCGTTCTTTGCCCAATTTTAGCAGAACCATTTTCATCCCAGACACCACTTGTCAGTTTTTCAATCCTTTACCACTGGACTTTGCACAAAGGAAAGGACGCCCGGGGTGCTGCATCACAAGAAATCCCAAGGAGAAACCCCTCCAAAACCTGACAGAGAGAGGTGTGCTGTAAAGGAGGGGAATTGTTTAGAGTAACTGACCAGTGTTTTTATGACAGACAAAATCCAAACCAAACCAGCACCGGAATGGACGACACTGAGCTGCAACACAACGTGCTCACAGCAGGCAGAGGCAAGAGGTGCACACAGGACCAAGGAGTCCCATCTCACTTGGGTTTTCTGCTTACGTGTATTTTAATTCTGCTTCGTTTCACAGCTGCTCTTCTGCCAAGGCCATTTCCATCTTTGTGTGTCTTGACTAAAGTTTGGAAAGTTGAGTTTCATGAGAACTGGTTCATCTTTGGATTATTCTTGACTTGGAGTTTTCCAGGGCTGCCCTTGTCACCAAAATCGTCGGGAGCTCAGTTCCTGAGGGGATTTTCCACCACAACTCATGGTTAATTACACCTTTTACACACTTAACAACGCCTTAATACAATCAAGGGGACCTTGCCTTGAGCTCACCAGATCCAAGGGATTGAAGGGCCTCCTTGAAAACCCTTCAGGGTGTGCACTGAGGCTCCTCCTGATCCCTTCAATCCATGGAATGTCAAAAGCATTGTCCCTTCTGGGTCACCAAAACCATTAGGATAAAGGAAACCCCCCAGTACTCTCCTTGCAGTGTTGGCAAGTCAGGGATAAGTCGAGTCTGGCCAGGGGGTGCAGGGAATCGTTCCAGCCACATGGACAGGCAGTCAGGTCACACAGCTGTCCCTGGGCTAGAAGTGCTCCAAATTAAATCAGTCCCTGTCCCTCAGACACTGCTCTACCATGGCCATGGGATTCCTGACAGAATAACAAGGCACACCTCTAGAAAGGAAATACTTAAACCTGTCATTTATTTATTCCAAATACTTCCCCCCAGCCATGCGCTACCTATACTGGAAAAAAAAAAGGGCAAAAGAATGAAGGCAAATGAATTCTTACATAAGGAATGTTGATTATTGCAACACACTTCCAGATGAAAAAAACATTTCTGCCACTCTAACAAATCCACTGTCTAGAGTACAACGTTACCCAAACACACCCAGGCCACTTAAAAACATACGTTATGTTGTGTTAAGTTTGTTAAAGATCTATCACCTGGAATTACCAGAAACTGCTCAGGTTTGCTACTTCAGGGATGGCACAGTGAACTGAGTGGTCCCCAGATATAAACACATTCCCCTCCAAATTTGATGCAAATACCTATTGTTTGGCTACTCAGCTTTTTCAGAAGCCCCTGTCACATGTAGCTGAGGCTGGAAATCCTCAATTAGGATTTCCAGGTCACATTTGGATTTGCCAGGAAGCACATGCACACACATACGCCAATTTCTGTGACATGTCAGTCAGAAATCTTTAACCCAGCAACTTGCTCCTCATTGCACCACTTAGAAATACATTAAAAAGCCAGGAAAAAACAAACAAACAAACAAACAAACAAACCCACCTAATCCAACAGCAACCAACAAAAGACAGAGCTTAGGGCAGCATCACCTTAATACTCTGCCCAGTGATGGGGAGAAAGAAGAAGAAAAGCTGTTCTTCCAGTTCTCCCAGTTCTGACCAAGCAGTTTGAAACAGCCAATATTGTCCTCACCTGCAGCTGTGGCAGCTTCCCTCCTTCCTTCAGCCTTGCCCTGACTTCTGAGGGAGCAGAGGCACCACACAACCCAAAACTGTCAGCATTCACACCCACTACTTGTACTGACATCTTCGTGTTCCATCTTCGGCCAAACCAACCCAGGGGTGTTTTTGCTTTCCCGACAGAGATGGCAATTTTCATTTACATTCATCAAGGCAACAAACACCCTGTATGGCCCTGGGGTCAGATCTCCTTTGGCACAGATCCTGAGAGAAGATTGGAGGGGGAAATCCAACAGCAAATTGAAATCCCTGATATGCAATGAAGGCCTGCTTTGGGCAGGTTTCTTTTGGCTTTCAGGACACAAGAAAGGCCTTCAGACCATTTGCATCCGTATGAAGAGCCCACTCTGAGGAGCTGGTTTTAAAAATGTTGCACTCAGTGTTGCAGACATAGAATTGCTTTGGGACGAGGCATTTCCTGCACCCACACAAACACATTAAAAGGATTAAGGGCAGAGTCCTGAAGTTCAATTATTCCAATTCTGGTTTGGTAGTGTCACTTGACACAAAAAATCCATAGCAATACTTTAAAAAAAAAGAAAAGCAACTTCCCCGCCTTTCAATTTTCCAGTTTAGGGGTCCTCTTAAGAACAGGTTAAAGAAAAGAAGAAAAGCCCAAGACCTACTATTAACTAGTGTACCAACCATCTGTTTTCCACAGATTTTCATTACATCTGATGGCTTTTCTAAGAAAATAAATTTGTATGTGTAAAAAGCCATCCAGTAGGGAGGTGTTTCTGAGCCCACACCTCACAGGTAAAGGATCAGGAAAGCAGTGGCACAGAGGGATCCAGAAGCGCCCGAGAGAGAGGTTCAAGCTGACTGTGTTTGGGCTGGATTATTTGAAACCAAACTGGTCTGCAGCTGCCCCAAGCCTGGAGTTTGCAGAAACAAGATGAGCTCCCCCTCCTGCTTCATTTTCTGCCCTCTCTGAGCAAGGCAGAATCACATCCTGCAGATGATGGTAAATCCTGTCCATGGCTGGCACTGGGGTTCAGTCCCTTCTCTGACTGATGGAGCTTAAACCCAGGTGTTCTGGGGTTTAGGGAGCAAAGCCCAGCTTTGCCACTCGCTGTTCCACTCCTTCCCACATTTGCACAGCAGGAATATTTCTGGGTCCCTTGTTACACCCCAAAGCAGCAGCCCTGGGAACACCCTCCCCTCACACTCCTCCAGGGACAGAAAAAAACACAAACCACTTCAAAATGGGTATTTTATACCCAAACAAGACCCATTTCAGAAGTCAAATATCCCACACTGCATTCCTGAGCATTCTTCCCAAGGCTTTTTGACAGGACGGTAAAACTTGGCACATAAAGGACCCTTCACCTTGCAACAAATTTCCCCCGTAAAACTTCCCACATAAAAGCCCCGGTAGTTGCAACATCTACAATAACACATTCCACGTGAAGTATCAGGGCCCTTGTTACAAGACCCACGGCAGAACATCCTGCTTGAGGGGCCATTTACCTTGTAACAACATCCTCAGGAGAAATTCCCACTTCTACGTTGTGTTACAGGTCCCGTGTAACAACATCCTCAGTGCAACACTTTCCCTTCTCACGGATCACCCTTTTCCACCCCTGTGCTCCCTCTTCGGTGCCCGTCAGTTCCCGGAAATTTAATGAGGCAGTCCTCAGTCTACCGGAGCCGACTCCTCTATTCCCTGTTGTGCTCTCACAAACCGAGGGATGGAAGGAGCTGTCCTGTCCCAGCTCTGCCTCCTCTGCCAGCAGCAGGGGAGAGGCAGCTCTCAGCCGTAGGATCACTTCAGTTCAACCTCACTGGAACTATCTGGCAACACTTACTGTTAACCCCAAAGTCCCAGTGCGTCATCACAGGAAGGTCAGTTGGTCTTTGTGGGACAAAACCTGTGTTGGGCACAAAAACTGACTCTAATTCCTGTTACCTCAACTGTCCAGCTGTGGGATCAGTGTTCAAAATAAACACTGGACCCTTAAGGGCAGAGTTTGCCACCCTCTGTAAAACCCAAGGGGACAACAAGGCTCCAAAGGCAGCTCTTGATGCTTCCAGCAGCTGCTGCTGGAAATACTGTGCAGATTTTGTACAGATTTACACAGCTCTATCCTGTGGGACCGAGGGTGGCAAACCAGAGAGATTGATGGAAATAAAACAAATGACTGATTTAAATGGACACTGAAGACATTGAAAGCCCTTCCCCAGGACTGTTCCCTGGCCAGCACAGGAGCTGTAACTGCTGCTGCAGAGAACAAGGTCTGAAGAAACACTGCAGCTGTGACATTAAAGCCAGCAGAAATAATTACTGACTACAAATGGATCCTCACCCAGTCCAACAACCAAATCTCCGTGGCTCATCCTCAATGGGTGACCCTGCTCCAGGGAGGAATCTCCACACAGCTCCTGAGAACTGGGGTAAGATGCTACCCTACCAGCGGAAGACAAGGGGTTAATGAAGCTTTCTGGATGCATTCTGCCCTCAGAGTGGTTTGACAAAACATCCATCAATGTGGATCTTTAATTAAGACAGCTCGTACCTATGCTTGCAATAGACTTCCATGTGTTATTTCCTCAAACGTCTCTGTTTTAATGTATTTGTATATTGAAAGTGTTTAAGCAACATTTAACATGATCTCTGTGCCCTGCCATGCTCCAAGCCCTAAGGAAGAGCTGGATACCCTCCCACTCATCCAAGCTGAGGCAGCTCTCGTGTAGGGAGTTGCTGCTGCAGACAAACATTTAAAAATCACCCCTGCCTTGAGGGTGTCCAGCCCTGGAGAAAGCCCTTCCCACCACCCCCTTGGATTTCCCTCCCTGCCACTCGCTTCGCTTCCAGCTCGGGAAGGTTTGTCCCGGGGGCATTTCAGCATCGCTGAAAAAAGGGCTTTTCCAGCCTCAGGGATTCCCTGGGACGCCCAGGGACTGACCCAGCTGCACACACAGGCACGGGAAGCTCTTACACACAGATCATCCTGCCCTGAGCCGGAGCACTCCAGGGCATGCGTGGGAGAGTGCAGAGAGCAGGAAAAGGACACAGCTACACCGCCGATCCTGCTCCGGGNCTTTGCCCTCCCCCGACCCATCCTTTACCCCTTTTATAGCCACGGCCCCGCCCAGGACACAAAAGGGGGCTCCCAGGTGCCTCCTGAGACCCAAATCATTCCAGCTGGGTCAGGAAATAAATAAATAAAAATAAATAAACTCATCCCTTTTGGGGTAAAAAAAATTGTTTTCGTCCCATTCCCTTTCTCTCTCCCGTTCCTGTTTCCTAACGCAAAACACACAGATCAGGTGGGGTCAGGGGGAAAATGCCAAGTCCAAAACCAAAAAAAACCTTATTTTTCCATCGGTTTCCGTCAGGACCGTTCAGATTTCCCCTCTGACCCTCGGCCTTAGGCACAGGAGCAGCTTCTTTCTGCGACCCAGGGGAGTGGGCACAGGGACACCCATCCCGCTGCTTCCCGGAAAACGGAGCTCAGCCCGTCCCATAAAATGTTGTCATCGCAGGTGGGAACGCGGCGCGAGCTGCATTCCATGAAACACGATTCCAGAGAGCCTCAAATCCCGGAACAAACTCGTCCCACACAGCATTTGGGCCCCAGGTATCACTGCTAAAAACCCACACGTCCCCCTGCGGATCTCGCCCGACCCCTGCACAGCCCCCGCTCCCCTCCGGCCGCTCACCCGAAGGCACCATTCGCTGGTTCCCGGTGTTGCTGCCCGAGCCAGGGGGATTTTCCTACGGCTGGCTCAGGACAGCTCGTTCCTGGCGCAGCTGCCGCTGGCACAGCAGGAGCAGGGCGGCCGAAGGAGAGCGGCCGCCGAGTTCCGCGCCGCAGGGCGCGCTCCGGCGGACACGGGGTGGGCAGGGCCGAAAGCGCAGCCCCCGGTGCCTCACCTGTCCGGGGCCCCGCCCCTGCGGGTACCGCCTTGCCACCTTTTCCTACGGCAGCTGCTGTCCTTGGGCATTCCTGCTGTTTCCAGGGTGTAAAAACGGCCTTTGGGGTTTGCTTCTGATAGCAGTAATCAGTTTTCTGATGGGAGTCCTTGAAATGGAACTGAGTCTCTGTGACAAATGAGGATGCTATAGATGGAGCAACAGCAGAGGAAATCTTGTTCCTGCCAGTTACCCATGGGAAAAAAGCAATTCCCAGCTGTCTTATGCTTGATAAACAGGGAAAGGGAATTCTGTGTCCTCCCCTGCTTAGGACGTACATCTTCACTGTCCTAAAGTGGAAGCATTTGTGGCTTTAGTGTGATTGGTGTGGGTCAAGGGTCTGCTGCCCTGGCAGGGCAAATGGTGGATCTGCTGCTGGTGATTGTGACAGACCTGAACAAACAGAGATTAATGGGAAGTTGTTCAGTGCATCAAAAGCGACCGAGAACATCAGCTTGACTGGTGTCACCTGTAGAGCTGGGACAATGACCCTAAACACCCCAAAAAGGTAAAGAAACCCTGAGCCATGCTGTGATCAGACCCCATAGGGGCGGTTTATTGGAAGTGCCAGTAAGGAATAACGGGAATTCCCTGGCTCTCAGCTTGGTCCTGTCTGCCCACACCACTGCCCTTGGGAAGCGTTGCTCTTCTCGGCTGGAAAGCCAAGAAACATTTTTTTCCTGTGTCCCTTAAAACTTCTTCTCTGAAAACCTCCGTTCTCCCGTGTTTCTCCTCAAACAGCATCCTTTCCTCCTTCCATCTCTCCGGTCCCTCCCGAGCGTGCGGCTTCGCTGCTGCCCGGCGCTTCGGCAATTAATGTAATTAATTGATGCTGAGCCTCGCTGGGGCGCGAGAGGCGCCGAGGGGCTCAGGCCAGGGCCGGCCGCGCCAGCGCCAGGGCGCGCTGCAGCTGCTCGTACGACACGAACATCACCACGTTCCAGGAGCCCAGCCGCAGGAAGGACGGGACGAAGCTGTGCCGGCAAAAGCAGGGCTGAAGGGGGCAGGCCGGCCACATGCCCATCCCCAAGCCCCGCAAAAAACGGGATATTTAGGGTTCAGCGCCGCGACTCCGTGCTCGACTCACCCCTTGTAGAGGCCGGCGGGGCCGTCCTGCATGAGCAGGGCCAGGAGGCAGCTCAGGGCGTTGCGGTACTGCCCGGGGCTGGCGTTCATGTACCGCGTCTTCACCACGTCCACCGGGGATGCCACTACCGTGGCGCAGAACCCGGCGCCAAAGGCGGCCACGAAGTGGCACGGGACGCTGTCTAAAGGTGGGGAAGAGCCGGGGGTTGGATGTTGCGGGGACGGGATGGCACCTGGCCGCGTCCCCCCGCGCCGTCCTCACCTGTCATGAGCTGTGTCTGCAGCAGGGCGTCCTTGAGGAGGTCGTAGGTGACGAGCTCCCCGCAGTTGATGACGGCATTGCGGGCGATATTGGGCATCGTCCCTGGGCAGGAGGGCGGTGGCATTGGGAGTGCTGGTCGCAGGCCCTCCTGGAGCACCCCGGGCAGGTGCCCCAGCCCGGCCGTCCCCATTTCACCCCCATTTCTATTCCCACCCCATCCCTTTCCCGTGGCCACGCCAAGCCTCTCCTACCTCTCCAGAGCCCGCGGATCCCCTCCTCCCTGGCGATGGTGCGATAGGCGTCCACGGTGCTGCTGTAGCGGCGGGCGCTGTCTAGCAGCGCCCCGCTGGCCTGGAACCGGACCTTGACCACGTCGGTGGGCTGGGCACAGGCCACGGCCACGGCGCCCGTGGTGCAGCCCGCCAGTAGCCGCGTGGCCATGCCTGTGTCTGGAGAGGGCGGGTATCGGGACTCACGGCCCTGCGGGGACCCCCAGCCCCGCGGGGACCCCCAGCGGGAGTGGCCTGCGGTGCTTCACAGAGGGTCATCTGGGGGGGTTGTGCCCCCCAGGGTGAGTTTCTCTCTGGGAGAAGGCTGTGCCTCAGGAAGGGGGCGCGCAGGGCAGTCCGGACTGCCGCGACACTCACTCTCGGCACCCTTGGGGGTGTAGAGCTGCTTCACGGAGTCGTACAGCCCGATGCGGATGGAGGCGAAGCTCATCTGGCGCTGCAGCCCGGCCGCCAGCCCGCTGTAGAGGCTGCGGGCTCCCTCCATCTTCACCATGGTGCTCAGCGTGCCCAAAACGCCCCGGTACTCCACGGAGCTGACGGTCCGGGGGATCCTCACCTCGCCCTGGATCTGTGGGGTGCCAGCTGCGTCACCCCACCTTCTGTTCCTCCCCAGGCGCCCCCAGCTCCGCGGTAGAGCTGGCGGGGGGAGCTCCCTTTGCCCCCGGGGTTTGGGGGCCCGGCGGATCGTACCTGCAGGCGCACTTTGGCCGTGTCCAGGGGGAAGGTGCACAGGTCAGCGATGCAGCCGGCCATCCCCGCGCTGACGAACTTCATGGCGGCCGTCGGGGGCACCTCGGGGGGCTTCAGACCCACCATGGCGGTAGAGGGGCTGGAAGGAGAGGAGGGGTTTGTGGGGGAGCCACGAGGGGGCATCAGGACGGGACTTCACGTGGGTGTCCTGTTCGGCGACGGAGGTGACGCTGTGCCATGGTGGCCCTCGATGGCTTTGGTCGACCCCAAAACCCACATCCTGCCCTGTCTCCTTGCTTCTGTCCCAGAGAAACTGAGGCACAGGGCTTGCTCAGCATGGGATCACCAAGCCCCCCTTCCCTATCCCAGCCCAGCCGTAACAGGGTTGCTGGGTGATATCATCTCCCCCAGAGTGACCTGCCCAGAGCCGTGTCCCTCCGTGGCCTCACCGTAGGGACCTGAGCACAGTGTTCCAGCTCCTGCCTTGCACAGGCAGTGCCCTGAGAGCCCTCTCCCTGGCCCCACCCTTATATAGCACCCGGGAGACCATTCCAGCAGCCAGGGATCGGGTGACAGGAAAACAGTGTTCCCCCGGTGGCATTTTGAGTTGATGGGACTGGGTCACCTGGCACCGTGATGAGGTGGCTGTTTCAGCCTTCTGCCCCCCTCCCAGGCCTCAGGCCTGGGAAGGGGGGCCCTGCCCAGCCCCCCTGCCTTGGACTGGGGAGGAATGCCGGTTTTTACCCCAAAACCACTTCGGGAAGGATGAGATGCAGGAAACCCTCACCCCAGGGCTTTACAAGCAAGGGCTTGAGAGGCAGTGCAGCACTGAGCTCTTTGTGCAGGGCAGGTTGGACCCCTTTGCCCGGCACAGACCACGAGCCACAATCTGTCCCAGAGAGCTGCTGAGCTCCCAGCAGGATTGCCTCTGCATGGTGGGATGTGTTCCCCAAGCTCCCGTGGAGTGAAATCCACCATCAAAGCCAGGATACCCTTTGGAGCGTGGCAGGGCACTGGGTCTGAGGCTGCCAGCAGGGACTGGGCTCAGGACTCGAGGCTGAGGTGAAGAAAGGCCCCTTTCTGCCCCTTTTTTAAAAACTGTGTTTAACCCTTGGTGCTCGTTAGCAGAAGGGTCCCTCAGGATGTGCTGTGAGCCCCTGAGCTCGCCTTGCCCGAGAGGCATTGGAGCGGTCCTGACACCCCAGAGCCACCTTCACTGCAGCCCTCGGGCTCCAGCCCAAAGCTGCCTGGCACTGACACCCCTCCCCAGCTGGCTCCTGTTTTTCTGCCCGGCTCCACTGCTGACCTACACCTGAAAGGAAGATGGTGTTTACCTCATATCTGAGACAGAGCTGTGACCTCCTCTGTGACAGTGATCCCAGCCCAGCTGGCATCCTGCCCGAGTTTTTTTTGGGGTGCCACCAGGAGAAAGCAGCCTGCACGTCACTCCTGTCCTTCAGGGGACACTGGGTGCCTTTGCCTCCCATCCGAACCCAGCAAGGACAGGGAAAGGGGCCACAAGAACAGCGCAAGTTGTACCAGCAGTGAATTACGCATTCCACGTGTCCCCTGGGAAAAACAACACTGCACAAGTGGGAGAATAGAGGGGCACTGAGCCTTTGGCTGCTTAAATCCTGAATTTCATGCATGGTTTGAAAAGCATGGAAGCGACCCATCCCACATGGGCTGTGCTGCACAGTGACAGTCAATTCCTTGGCAAAGCAGTGATCTCTCCCCGGGCTCCTGGCCACTCCAGCTTCCAGTAGCATTTCTCTGACTTGGAAGCTCATGGGGGAGATGCTCCTGTCCCCTCCTGAGGAAAGGCTCCTGCCCTGGCACAGGGACACTTTGCACGGGCTGACAAGAAACCAGGAGAATTTTATTGAAACAAACACTGGAGAGAGCAGTACAAAAATAACTGAGCTCTGTTGGCATCAAAGTCTGTTTTCTGAAAGGTGTACAAAAATAATTTAAATATAAATATAAAAGTCTCATCTTTCTAGTCACCCTCTTTTGTACACCCACCAGATTTTACAGTGCCCTTTGCCTGTGTCACACAAGCACTCTGGGCACCTGTGGAAACAGAGAATTGTGCTGCCCACCAACTATTTTTGAAAGGGCCATTTCACAGGAATAAATCCTAAAACTGGACTACCTGGAGAGCAGGTAACGGGTCCTGGGTTAACCAAAGAGGTGCATCTCACTGGGGACCTGCCCCAGCAAGACACAGCTCCCTGTGAGCGACCACAGGCTTTAAGTCCTTGTAAATGGGGGACTTTGATTAACTAACCAATTAGGCAAACTGAAAACAGAGCCTGAAAGCTCTGGTGGCTTCCACCTCCCCTTCCCTGGAGGGCTCAGCCTTTGCCGTGGCTTAGGGAGCTCTGCTGTGGACGGTCTCTTGCCAACACTATTCCTTCTTGGAGAGCTGGGCAGAGAAGATCCTGGCGATTCTTTTGGCTTCCTCTTCGGAGAGGTCGGGGGTGGGCCTGGGACGATCTGCTCTTCGGTAGGGGATTCCTCTGGGCACTGCTCCACTCCTGCTCTGGGGAGAGAAGGGAGCACGTGTGAGAGCTCTTGGTTTCAGGTCGTGGCACGCCACGGGGTTGTGCAGAGGGTGACAAGTCGGCTACACAGAAGAAACCACCCCAACGAGAAAGAGAATGATCCAAACCCCAGAATGGACCTCTGACCTTGTGAGCATCCATCCTCAGCCAAAGTCTCCCTGCATGAAGCCAAAGGAATGACAGTGGTGTAGTCACTGGGACCTGACTGCATTCAGTTATTATTTTACTTTATAATTTGCAGAACCCTGAAGACCAAATCTCCTGACAGTGGAGAGGAAATGCTCTGTCACAACAAATCTTAAGCCTGCTGACAGGAAAAGGCAGGGAATAGGTTCAAAGTAAAAAAGGAGAGATTTAGATTAGATATTGGGAAGAAATTCTTCCAAGGGTGGTGAAGCCCTGGCACAGAGTGCCCAGAGAAGCTGTGGCTGCCCCTGGATCTCTGGAAATGTCCAAGGCCGGGCTGGATGAAGCTTGGAGCAGTCTGGTCTACTGGAAGGTGCCCATGTCAGGGGAGGGGGGGCTGGATAAGCTTTAAGGTCCCTCCCAGCCCAAACCATTGCTGTAATTCCATGACAAATGGGACAGCCCAGGCTCAGCTGCCTGCAGGGACCCCAAAGCAGTAGCCCAGGAGAGGCAAAGCCCTGGTTTAAGCAGTGTCATCTCCCCTGTGCTTTGCCAGCAGCCTCCCAGCAGTCTGGCTTTGGGCCAGATGTTCCAGCAGCACTGGAAGACTGAGAAATTTCAGTGTACAAAGAAACCCACATTTCTCCCCATCTAGTTTAGAGCTGGGCCCTGCCCCTGAGGCACTGAGAAAAATGATCCTGCTCCGGGAGCCTTTAGAGGAGGAAGCTGTGAGGCCAGGAAGGTCTTCTGGAAAACTGATCCGCCAGTCTGGCCTTTCACCTACATCACTGGGCTGCTGCTCTGAGCAGGGAAAGGTCTCCTTGAGGTGCCCAGCTCCCTCCCAAGAGAAACAGCACTAGGACCCTGTTTTGGTGCACTGTGATAAGCTCTTTCCCCCTCCAAACAGCTGTTCATTACAGGCCTGCAGGTAAAATATTTTAAAACACTTCCCATTTTTATCGCACCAAAATAACAGATATGGACAATTAGGAGAATCTTCCCTTTGCTTTTCTTTCTTCCTAACAGTTCTGCAGGATGAACTTCCTAAACCAAAATGTAAGGAGCCAAGAGAGATTAAATGCAGACCTGGCCACAGTAGAAGCTGGAAAAGCAGCAAAGAGCTGCTTGCTGGGCAAAGCGCCTCCCTTGGACAGGGCTGTCCAGAAACTAGGACAGTGGCTCATTCTTCCGACACTGTTTTCCACCCATCTGTCCAAGGAACAGCCAAAAGGTCAGGAGTGGCTGGAGAGGAGCAGTGACCAGGCTCTGTGCTGATCCCTGAGCTCTGCACAGCATCTGAAAGCATCTCTCTAGGAAATTCCCCAATCTGCCACTTAACCCTATTTCAGAGGTGCACGAAACTGCATTTCCTGCCTCCCACAGCCGCCTTTTCCCATGTGCCACGTGTCCTGCACAACCAGGGATGGACAGCCAGCACCTCCCATTTTCAATGTAAGGAATAGAATCTCAGAATGGTTTGGGTGGGAAAGAACTTTAGAGCTCATCCAGTGCCACTCCAGCCATTGCAGGGACACCTTCCACTATCCCAGGGTGCTCCAAGCCTCAGCCAGCCTGGCCCTGGTCACTGTCAGGGATCCAGGGGCAGCCACAGCTTCTCTGGGCACCCTGTGCCAGGGTCTCACCACCCTCACAGCTCAGAATTCCCTCCTAACATCTAATAGCCCTAAAGGAGTCCAAAGCCACAACACAGCAGCAAGTGCCTGATGCTATTTGATGTCACCAAGGCACAGGAGAAAAGTCTGTTTGCTCCCAGCATCAGGACATGAGGTGTGCTTGGAAAACACACCACTGGCATGTTGTTTCAGAGAGGAGCAGCCAAAATACACCTCCTCCCATTTTCCTACCACTGCCCAATGTGCAGGATGAAGTGCTGTTGAGATGTGTCTATCTATCCTAATGACCTTCCTCAGAATGAACTTCCAGCTGTGGGAAAGGTTTAACACCAGTTCCTGCTGCTACTTTACATGCACAGGTGTGACTCAAACTGAGCGAGGTTTAAAAGCACTCCCAGCCCAGACAGACGACCAGAATCATAGAATCATGGAATTATTGAGGCTGGAGAAGACACATAAGACCATAGAGCCCAACTGTTCCCTCAGCACTGCCAAGGCCACCACTATCCCATGTCCCCAAGTGTCACATCCACACAGCTTTAAATCTCTCCAGGGATGGGGACTCCACAACTGCCCTGGGCAGCTGTGCCAGGGCTGGACAACCCTTTGGGGGAAGCAGTTTTCCCTAATATCCAACCTAAACTTCCCCTGGCACAGCTTGAGGCAGTTTCCTCTTGTCTCTTGCTCCCTGGGAGCAGACCTGATCACTCTGGCTGCCCCCTCCTGTCAGGGAGTTGTGCAGAGCCACAAGATCCCCTCTGAGCCTCCTTTTCTCCAGGTTGAGCCCCTTTCCCAGCTCCTTCAGCTGCTCCTGGGGCTCCAGCCCCTTCCCCAGCTCCATTGCTCTTGTTTGGACATCAAACCTTCCTTTGATCCATCTCACAGGCAGTTTCTGAGGGTCAGTTTTATCCTCCTGCATAGTTTCCAGAGCACACATCTGAAATGTCGTGTTTACTCCATTCCTCACCCCAGGAACAGGCTCAGGTCAGTGCCCATCCCAGGCCTCTCCCCGTCTGTCTCTCAGATTCCAAGTGGCTGGTGCTCAGCCAGGAAGCACACATATTCCACGGGGAAGAGGCAAGAGGAAAGGGGACTCGTGCACCGAGGATCACGCTTCACGTTTCTTTTTATAGGGATGGCAGTGACCCTGAGCCCTGCCGAGGATTATCCAGGGGCTC
>VZRX01018360.1:42669-58456 GCA_013398075.1 Notiomystis cincta | reverse complement strand
TGGGGGGGGGGGGGGGCATGGCCTCTTCCAAGGGCAAAGCACTCCAGCCTTGGAGGCAGGGAATGTTTCAGCACTGTGGCTCAGAAAGTTTGCCAGGGGTTTTGTTTGTGCACGGGGATGGGGAACACAGAGACCTGTGTGAACAGGCTGCAGCCTGGCCTGGCAGTGGCCCTGCACCTACTCCTGCTCTCCAGGAAGATCCAGCAGATTGACAAGAAACACCAACAAGAAAGGCTGTGTTTTGGCTGTTGCTGCCATTGGCATTTTTGGAGCATATAAAACCTGTTACTGTGAATCTGCCCAAGGTTGTGTTATTTCTAATTCACACTGAGGGTTAAGTCTCTGTGTATACACAAATACAAATTATTCTGAATAGAACTGGTTCTGGTTTCTATGTAAGTTTCTTATCCTTTTGGAATATTCCTAGAGGTGAGGGGGAAAAATATCATGGTATTTGGAGAAGGACTCTAGCTAAGGGCCTGCAGTGCCAGGACAAGGGGCAATGGCTTCCCACTGCCAGAGGGCAAGGTTAGATGGGAAACTGGGAAGGAATTGTTCCCTGTGAGAGTGGGCAGGCCCTGGCACAGGGTGCCCAGAGAGGCTGTGGCTGTCCCTGGATCCCTGGAAGTGTCCAAGGCCAGGAGCACCCTGGGATGGTGGAAGGTGTCCTTGCCCCTGGCAGAGGCTGGAACAAGAGGATCTTTGAAGTTCTTTACCACCCAAACCATCCTGGGATTCTGTGATTTCGTGGAAAAGTTTATTAATGCTCTGATTTTTCAAGCCTGTCCCCTAGCCCCCACTCAGAGCAGTTGAGCAGTGTGGAAGACAAGAGCTGGGAAGGACCTCAGGAATGGGAAGCCTTAGTTCGATGTAACGAAGAAAGGAAGTCAAAAGCAAAGAGGTTTTAAGGCTTTACAAAACTCTGACCCTGGAAGGTGGTCACAGCATCCACGCTGAGCCTGGGCTGCTGCAGCATCTCCTCGGGGCTCCACATCCTCACAGCAGGAGCTGAGACAACCTTCTTGTCTCAAATACCAGCAGCTCCTTTGCCGTGACTGCCCAGTTCCACACCTCAGCACTGCTTGGTCATTCCAGGAAGGAAGACGGGGAAAGCAGGAGTCAGACAAGCAAGGGAAAGGTGGCAGGAGCACTAGGAAAGCCAGGAGAGACATTTGCCAGCTGCCAAGTGGGCGAGGGCTCTGGAGATGCCCGGAGGACAGCTCGGATTTCAGCCCTGCTGTCACGCTTGCTGCTCGCTGAGCTGTGCAGAACCAACGCCAGCCCAGGTTTACAGGCTCATGTTCCAAAGGCCACTTCAAACCAAAACTATGAGGAAGCATTTTCTGAACTCTGGGTACTGGTAGCAGTGGAAAACTGGTTCTTCACAGGTAGGGTTTGATGCACAAGGCACAACCAGGTCCTGTCTCAGCACACCCTGCAAGTGCTACAGCAAAGGATTAGTGCCAGGTGATCCTGGAATTAAGCTGCTGTAATATCAAAATATCCAAACAGTCATATCCAACCTGGCCTTGGGCACTTCCAGGGATCCAGGGGCAGTCACAGCTTCTCTGGGCACCCTGTGCCAGGGCCTCACCACTCTCACAGGGAAGAATTTCTTCCCAATACCCAATCAAAATCTTCCCTCTTTTAGTTTAAAACTGTTCCACTTATCCCATCATCACTATCTGCCTGTGTAAAAAGTCACTCTCTTTTTTATAACCTCTCTTGATGAATTGAAAATAAGATAAATAAGTAGACCTTGAAACAACTGAGCTGCAAACCTCTCACAGTAAACAAATCTTTATGAACATAAAAAAGCAAAACCTCAGCAATGCCCAGCTTTGGCGCAGGAGGAACAAGCACTCCAGTTATTCTACTACTCCCTGGGTCACAGAAACGCTACAAGACACTTCTCCAGGAGCCCCTGCCTGCTGCAAACTCCCTCATTTCATCCTGACCTAAAAGAGAAAAATTAAAGCCATAATTACATGTCAGAGAGCCTCAGAATTAGGCATGCCACCTCACATCAAAGCACAAAGGAGTGTGGAGTGAGAAGCTGCCACTTCCACTGACCCTCACGGAGTGGCATTTCCAGAGCATTCTGAACAACTGGCTGATAATGGCATAAGGATCACAGACAACACGGCCATGGATGTTAAAACCATCCCCACAGAGAGAAGAGGTATCAGGAAGATTCCCTTGACACAATCTGGAAGCCATCACCTCTAAGCTGACTGCTGGCAGGCAAAGGAAGGGAGAAGTTTTGTTCCTGCTTTAAGGAAGGGACTAAGCTGGACAGTAAAGGAAAGGACATCCCATACTTACTTTTGGTGATGTGGGAGCGTGAGAAGAAGTGCTGAGCAGTTTCATGGAGGCTTCCATCTCCTGGGGTGGAAGGAAGAAGTTGGGAACGACGACAGGATCGGGTCTGAGCAAAACTGTTAAGGAACAACCTTTGACACTGTGCAGTTGCACAGAGGTCCAGATGTGGAAAAAGCCTCAGCTGTTAACAGGTCCCAAATAGTGAATCCCATTTGTTTTAACCAATATTCCATTGTTCTGCACACCTGGTTCTCTCACCTGGGCTCACAGAGCATGGGACACCGGCTTGCTGTACAACAACATCTCACAACTTTGTAGGGGACTTCATCCTGCAAAAATTCCAACACAATCTGAGATTTGGAATTTGTGCAAGAAACACTGGGAAGTATTTTAAAAGTAAAATAAAGTATGTTTCTTTTCATACAGGAGAAACACAAGGGCTCTAACACATGGGTAAAAATAACATGGAGAGGAAATGCAAGAAGACATGTCTACCCAAAATGAAGTGACTCTTACAAATCACAATTATTGGCTACAAGTGGCAAGAAAGTCATCACTAGAGTGTGTGAAACAGTGTAATGGGGTACAACACCTTCCCAGATCACCAGTTCTGGATTCATTTCCCAGGGAAGAGCGTCACATAGCAAATTTCTCTTTCCTGAGGCCAGGGCGATTCCAACTAAGCAGGAAGTCATTGAATGCAGGAAGTGTTTAAGAGTAAAGGATACAAAGTGATTTCTGGTTCGATGGGGTTGTCTGAGCCTTCCACTGGGTCTTCACTGCTGTCATCAGTGAAGCTCTCGCTATTTCTTTCTGAGCCAGCTTGGGCTGATACACTCTGGACACAGTTCTCATCAGAACCACTTCCTGCCTTGCCTTGATGATCTCCACTTACACCCTCAGCGCTTTCCTCCTCCTCCTCTCTCTCCGTGGTTTCTTGCTCAGTCAAACCCCTGTCTCCTGGGAATGGTGGCAGCTCCTTGGAGCCTGCAGGGAGCTCTACACTTTTCTTTATGGGTTCAGTGTCCCAGAGGCTCCATCCAGTGGGCAGAAGAGGCTCCTTCTCCGCTGTTCCTGTGCTCCTGTGGAAGGTCTGGAAGTCTCCTCCTGGTCCCCAGGGACTGTTCCCACCTGTGTGGGGGCTCACGGGCGAGGTCAGGGCACCGAGCACACTCTGGCTGTCCCCTTGCATGATGCTGGACAAAGTGCTGCCGTTCCCTCTTTGGAAACAACCTCCATCTGTGGAGGGCTGATCTTCAGGCGGGGGCTCCAGAGGGTGCTGCTCAGTGCCCTGCCCTGTTTCGGAGACCACACTGGACCAGGGGCTCGTCCTGTCTGTTACAGTGGTTATTTCATTCAGAGTCCGTGGCTCTATAATGTCTTCTTCGTATTCTTCCTCACTGTGTGGCTGGGTGGCAAAAGCACCTCTGTTCTCCTGGATGTGACCCACTGGATGCTCATCTTCAGGGACAATGGGGCCCAGAAGCTGGTGCAACATGTGTCTCTCAAACACAGACCTCCCAGCGCTGCGCAGCTGCCGCACGTCACTCGAAGTGCTGGCTGTGTCTGGCTCCAGCTGGCCTTCAGCAACTGCAGCTCTGGCTCCTTCCTCCCTCCAGCTGGGCACAGCCACAGCATCTGGCTTCCTGCTGCTCTCCTGACGTACATCTTGGCTGGTTTTAGTTATAGTCTGCAAGTCTGGTTAACAAAAAACAGCACCAGTAAATGCGTGGAGCAGCAATTCAGCTTAAATCTGATTTATTGGGGGTTTTGGCAGAAAGTCCTAGGTGTAAGGATGGTTAGGAGCTAAACATGCATAGCTCTGCAAACACTGCTGATGTAAGCACGCTCTGCTCTGTCTTCCACTCACAAGGCCAGAAGAACAGAAATGCTAAGGAATAAGCAGAAGCATTAAGGATGAAATTAATGGGAAATTTTACAAATTCTTAAAAAAGCCACAATCACTTATTTTTGCTTCCCAGTGAGCAGATCCCATTCATTAATTGCATCCTCTGAGAACTGAGTTCACCAGTATTAGGTAAAATGGCAAACTATTTTGAGCCAAGTCCTACTCCAAGGGAACAGTGGGGGACATGTAGAAAAGGAGGAGAGTCTGAAACAGATTGTAGAGGAAGGCATGTAAAAAAGCAGTGAAAACAATTGCTAAGGATTAGAAAGGAAATAAACAGAGCAAAACCTTGGAGAACAAAGGGGGAAAAAAGAAAAGATCAAGGTGGTTATACATGAACAGCAAATTCTGGCATAATACAGATGTGCCCTTCAACTCCATCTCTTGGAAATGCTGCTTCCCTGTAGAAAAAGCATGGAATAACTTTCCCACTGGCAGTAACTGTAGCTCTGGGCTCCAGTTTATTCTCTACTCTGGAAAGTTATTTTAAAAGCATCAGCAGGGATTTGATTTCCTTGTCATTTTGCTACTCACAGCAACAACTTACCATTGATCAGGCTGCTGACCTGAGACACCAACTGACTAGATTTTTCCAAAAGATGGCAGCCTTTGGGATCCACTTCTCTGCTCATCGAGCCCTGGTGGTCACTCTCCCACTCCTCAAGGCTTGGTTTGGATGTGCTGAAGTCAGGAAAAGACCTGGTCAGCTTCTGACTGAAGTATCTTTGAACCTCATCCAGGTCGCTCAAGTTTTTTCTGTAAATAGTGGCAAGAAATTTGGTAAGAGGGGGAAGATAAGCCTGTGGCAGTTGGGTTTAAGTTGGATCATTCTAGTCAACAACATGCAAACATGCAAATAAAAGATTAAAGGTTTTTATTGAGAAAGAGAGCAGTAAGCAAGGGCTGAGGCTGCTTTAAGCAAGAGGATAACACTGCAGAACAAATCCTGACTTAGGCTGGAAGCTAAAAACCAGCTAGTTTTAAACTTACTTAATCAAAGGAGCTGGATTTGAGATGACCTTCCAATGAAAGTCATAAAGCCAAGGATATTACTTGACTTATGGCTGAGCTTGATAAAAGTCTGAGGATTTCTATGTGTTTAAGATCTGGGGATTTTAAGATACATTGGTTGTGGTAGCAGCGGAAGGGATGAAAAACCTCTGGAAGTCTCTTTCATTCCTATATTCTTAGAGATAATAAGCACTATTCTTCTAAATTTGTACCTCATTTAAACCTAGAATCTAGTCAGAAGAACAGTGCTTCTAGCAAGAAGAAGAATATCCTGATGGGAAAGGACATACTCCCCCATGCACCCAAAAATGCTTCCAGGCTTGTTCTTGTCCCTGTGGAATCAACTGAAGGGACTATTGGCTTCATAGCACCTGTTCTGTGACAGGATGGCTAAATGCAAGCATCCTCTCCAGATCTGGAGCCACTGCTGCTGCTACTCCCCTTCAACAGCTCAACCCCTGCTACAGCATCTCGGTCCCGCTGGGAGCTCCCCGCCAGTCCCTGGCTGCGCGGCCTCGCCTCATCGCGCTGGCAGTGACAGCGGAACCTCTCCACGGCTTCCTGCGCTGTTTCCCCCTGGCTCCAGGGCGCTGCCTCACCTGAGAGCAGTGAGGAGAGCAGCGCGCGAGGTCGGCGATGCCCCACGCGTCCTCCCGTCCGCCCGCTGCAGGGACTCGTGGAACCTGCGCACATTCTGCGCGTGCTCCTCGTGCCGGGGCGCGCGAGCGCCAGCGGGGCCGACCCTGCCAAAAACAGGCCTGTTGAGTACCAAAACCACACTGCAACCTCTGACTGTGCACAGGCTGCCACCTCGGAACATCCAAAGTCCTGAAATCCGCTGAAGAGCCAGCGATGGATGAAACCGGTTCTTTCAAATGTCCACCGCAACGTCATTTACTGCATCAAAAACCAGAGTCAAATGAATGGTGTGGCTGTAGGGAGTTTCCCGTGCCTGCTGGCAGCTCCCAAGCCAGTGGTTCAGATCCCGTAGCGGTGGCCCACAGTCCCTCTAAACTTCAAAGACATATGGGAAAAGCCTAATAAACAAATCATGAACTAAAACACTCTCTCGCTCATTTTAAGGGACAGAAAGCAGGAATTACTGCAGGATATCTGACAGTCTCATTCCTGGAATATGCAATACTACAGCATTTTACCAGCTGTCATTCACTGCTCATGGATAGAAGTTAAGTCAAAATAAAGGGGAAGGGAAGCATCAGGAATACTCTATTCTACTTTACACTTTCTAAAAAATAAAACCAAATACAGACACGACCCTGATTCTTACCAGGGCCTGCCAGTTTTAACAATATCATCATTCAAATCCTAATTTACAAGGGTGCAAATGAAACAAATCAGGAAATATCAGTGACAAGGAAAAGAACACCTGGGTTGTGTCAAAAGGAACTTGTCCCAGGATTGCTACATCCTGCACCTCTCTCACACTGGGAAAGGGACTGTCCACTAATTTTTAAGCCCAAACACAGTGGACACACTTTGACAGGGTGTACCATTTTTGCAGTGGAGTCAATTTGCTTTAGAGAGGTATTTCTGAGACCTGAAAATAACCAACGTGGACTTACCGCTCTCGAGCAGGAACGCTGGCTTCCTTTGACAGGGAGTTCAACATCTGCTTGGACAGGTTTGTTGAATTACTAGGACATGCTGGAAAGCTCATCTTCACCTAGGATGAAGAGGAACACTGTACATGAGTCTTTCACAGCAAGAAGTAAGAGAAATTTATTATCCTGATGATCTAATAAAACCTAAGGCTTTCTAAATAGCCTTAAATTTTCAAATGATTTCCCAGCACTGAGGCAAAGTACCATTCCACAACCCTTTCATTTCAGGCACTTTTGTTAATTCCTTCTCATATCAGAGAGTAAATCGGTGGAAAGTACAATAAGGGCTCCATTACATGTGTATAACACCCTCAGCATATCTGGGAAGTCTAAAGAAAAACCCAGAAGAAAAATGGCAAATATCCCAGAAAAACAGATTCCTGCCAAATTAGATGTTTCCTAACGGATGGAAAACTGAATCTACTGTATATTTTTGAGCATCAGCTATCACCCAAAGCAGCAAATAGAACAATGCCATGCTCCCAGACATCCAAATCCACAGAATATTCTCCTAAAAAACAATCCCAATGAAGCAACAACAGACTGCAGCCAGAAGGGATGCTCATGACTCGGCTGGAGTGTTGTAACTAGCACTGGCCTGCAGCTGCCATGGAAACCTGGAGAATTCTGAAAGAACTGGGTGGTTTTGGTACATTTCCACAGACATTTCCACAGACATTTCCACAGAGTGGTCCATGACAGTGCTGTGAATTTGCTGAGGAACCCGGAGTGCTGACAATCAGCGACCCAATGGCGTGCGAGGGGAGGAAAGGGAAGCACGTACAGAGGAGCTCTCCGGCTGGCCTCGGGCCCTGGCCTGCCTCTCTTCTTTGAGATGATTTATGTTTTGCAGAGGGGAAACGGCCACTTTGATCTGCCCCCGGCACTGCCCGCTGAAGTCCGTGATGTTGTACCAGCCGCACACCAGCTGGAAGCCGGAGAGGAGAGGAGAAAGGTCCACGGATGCAAACCCGATCACTCGCTCCGACTCTGGGCAAGAAGGACAGGAAGCTCATGTGCACGGATATCCATCGTTTCCAGGGGTGCTAAAACACAGCCCTTGGAATATGTCTTGGAAGCTGGCCTGAGGTCCAGAACAATCCTATCCAACAGGGGGTATTGTTTGGATTCCCTCAGCTACATTCAGCTAAAAACGTCCCTGCATAACCAGGGCAGGGAGAGGGATTGGCGGGAGAACCACTGTGTGCACACAGTTCTCTGAATGCACAGGAGGTTTATGTTTGAAGCAAAAGTCAGACAGCTGAACTGCGATATGTAAAAAGAAAGAAACTGAAGTTACAACTGGCTGGCCACACTTCAACCAACTGCAGCAACAGCAAGCAGCACGTGAAGGAGGCAGTCAAGAATTTCCTTCAGCCTCTAAAGCACTCAAAATAAAACCAGAGAGAATACAGATGAACCGAACCTTGTAAGATGATTAATGGGGAAAAGGAGGACGCCAAGGCCCAGGAAATCAATAGGTATTTATCTCTACCATTCTTCTAGTACAAGGCAAAAACTGTCACTGTGATTCTACTCTCCAAGTCACTTAACAGGATTTATTTTCCTTGCTTGAAATACAAGTAACCTAAGGAAGGGGATGCAGAAAACACACTCCTCTTAATACTGCACTACAAACTTTACCTGCTTTATGCCACACTTTGAAGACCAAGGTTTGCTGTGGATCCAGGAGAAGCTCTTTGGATAATCTGTTAAGAACAAAAATCGTAGTATTTTACACAAAGCAGGAAAAAGCAGTAAAATTTGTCTACCCAGACAAATCAGTTTCTTTCTGTACTGATGGGGGCAGGAACAAAACAAACCCCAAAATCACTGAGCCTCAAAGCATAACATATCTTTACATAGTCTGGGCTTTTGCTCATTCAAGAAGTACTTCCCTCTCCTCACTCTTGCTGTACATTTAAAAGATAGGACAAGGAAATCATGAAGGAACAGAAATACAGTTTATTTCATGACTCAGTAACACGGTGACAGCAAAGCACTGGGGTTATGGTTGAAAGATGTAATGTTTGAAATGAATTCCTGGGAATAAAGAAAAAGGAAAATTGAAGTGTTAAATGTAGAACAGTTTTTAAGTTGTTTGAACACACAACTATTGACACAGGTATTAGAAACACTGTCGGAGACACAAGATTGGAACACACAGGTTAATTCCTGATTACTGCCATGTATGACTTGATCTGCTGAAGTTCCTTGAAGCAATCAATTAATCTGTTTTAATTTAAGCTTAGATATCCAGGTCTGAGCTGAAACCCCCAAACTACGTGTCCTTCTCACACCTGGCCTGGCTGTCAGATCCAGGGAGTGTCTGTGTGAATCCCATCTCTCACCTTGCTTGCTGCTGGAAGTCCCAGACTGGTGAGTCTGTATTTTCTATCACTGGAGTGGTTACTGGAGCATCTGCACCAGCAACAGCAAATGATACACAGCTACTGGGGGCTGTTACTTCACGTTCAGTCAAGGGACTTCCTGAAACGATACAGAATTAAAACCCGATTGTTTAATTAAAAACAAACCCCAAAAAATCTAAAGGGAGTTCAGCAATGAAAACCACACAATTAGCAAAGAAATTCACCACCTAGAAAATACTCATTTCCACACTGGTGGAGCTGATAGCATATTATATTTACAATGAAAGCAAATATTACATGAGCCTTTTACAGAGCAGAAACTGAAATATTCAAGGGAGAAACAGAAAAATCATTTGCCCAAGATCATCTAAGAAGTCAGAAGCAAAGCTAGGAATAAAACCCAGGTCCTGAGGACCCTATTCCAGAGCTTGAGCTACTCTCCATGCTGGACCACATGTCTGGCAATCATGAAGAATTAAATTTCTTCTTGAAATCATTGTTCCAGTGGATCAGCTGCCTCTCAATTAGTTACTTCTAAAAATCCCCTAAAATAAGAAGTTGAAGACAAAAATATTTCAATATTTCTTCAATACTCAAAAGACACCTCCTTTATATCACCAAAAACTTGACAACAGCAAACAAAGTTGCATCAGTTTTGCAAAGACGATGACTTCCAGAAGATTCTAGAATAATTATGAAAACCCATGTGCAGGACTCAGAATCTTTTAGAATTGCATACCCTTAAATCACAGCTTGTATTTGACTCTCAGTTGTGTTATCAGGGGAAGAAAAGCTGAGTACAATGAGCCAGTTTTACGAATTTATTATGTGTTAAAAATGCTGATTTACAGGAATCTTTGAGGTAGGAACATCTTGGGGTTTAGTTATTCAGTCAAGGCTTAATTTGGAGTTTAGCTATTCAGATAGTGCTTCACTTCAGAATTCAGCTGTCATCTCTAACAGGTAACATTATGTTATTGATATTTTGGATTTAATTCATGAAGACAGCCTGAATAGTTCAGCCTCCTGTTTTCCCTGTACTTACACAGTGACTAGGGTGGCAACACCATGAAGCCAAGTTCAAACCCCATCCCTGCCATTCAGTTTGCTGGAGTAGGAACAGATCCCAGGGGAAAACAAAGACACAGTAAACAAAGAAAGAAAAAAGAAAGACAAGAAAGAAAGAAAAGAAAGGGTGTGTGTGTGTGTGTGTGTGTGTGTGTGTGATGCTACCTTTTAAACTTAGATGCATTGCTCTTTCCACAAGGATATTGACAACAACTGTGTTTTCCAGGAACATCACATCTTCTTCCTGCAGTTTGCCATTGGTGATCCCTGAACTTACAATATCCTCTTGGTGTTTGTCAGAGACCTGCTGGCTCAGAGCAGGGGTTTCCCCTGTGCCTTCATCCTCACTGCTGCTGCATTCCTCGGCACAGGGAAGTCTGGGCAGAGCAGCAGGAGGGGAAGCAAGGCTGACGTGAACACGCACGGCGGCTCCTGCCAGGTCTGCAGCATTGCATCTGAACAATGGATACACACCTGCAGCAGAATTCAGAAACAACCAGCTAATGAGCCAGAGGAAAAGCAGGAGCTTGGAAAACAGCTGGTACAGTTCACTACTGTAGAGATCTCACATGAGCCCAGCAGAATTAATTTTGATTTTCGGTGTAATTTCTATGCTAATTATCACCCAGAACTACAAGCTTGGAAACATTAAAAACCACAACCAATCCCCTCAAACTGGGTACACTTTCATTTTCCCCCAGTACCTCAGATTAAAGCACATCAACTTCCCGAGAGCCCTGGGAACAGTGAGTCTGCATAGTTTTATACACATATATGGAGAATGTTAAGAATACAACATATACCCCACATAGAAATTTGTTTTAACTCCTGTTCTTCCTCCCTTTCCTGAGTGTAGCTAAAAGAAGAGCCAACCAGTCCACAAATCTGGTGGCTGATGAGTACCCTGCAGATGACAGAAGCCACAAACTAAAACACAAGTTCCACCTCAACATAAAGAAGAACTTCTTTCCACGGACTGGGGCAGAGCCCTGGAACGGCTGCCCAGGGAGGGGCTGGAGTCTCCATCTCTGGAGACATCCCAAAAATCCCAGATTCCTGTGTCACTTGCCCCAGGTGACCCTGCCTGGGCAGGGGTGGGACTGGGGGATCTCCAGAGATCCATTCCAACCCCAGCCATCCTGGGATTCCGTGCAGGACAAAACAAAGCTGTAAACACTTTGTTTGAAGTGACTAGAGAAGGAACCACATTAAGTTGCCAACAAAGAGGGATGAAACGTGGCCCTGTGTTTTAGGAACTCACCACTGACACTCAGTGTCCTCCCTGGTCTCTCTGCTAACGCTGCCAGGTCGACGTAGGCAGATCCAATAAGACGATCTGTATCAAGCGGTCTTTCCACCTTGTTTTCCTTGCCATACGCCCACCACACCTGGATTTCTAACTTCTCCTCTCTGAAGAACCACAGCAGTCCCTGGCTCCTTCTGAGGGTCAGCTTGCTGGGTTTCCCGAAGGTCACCGTGACGCTCTGCGCGTCGCCACCCAGTTTTGGCCGCCGCGGCCACGTCCAGGTGGCTTCCTGGTCGTACAGCTTGTACCTGAGGTAGCAGTGGGTGCTTCTGTGCAGCTGTGTCTGGCCCGCGAGCAGCACGCAGTGGAGCGGCAGCCACACCCTCGGGGTGGAGATGGTCACGGCCAGGGGGCCGGCACTCTGCTCCCAGCCCCCGCTCTCCTCCTCGCTGTCTGCGCGCGTCTCCTCGCTGCTCCACCCCAAGAGCCGGGCAGCCTCCAAAACGCGCTCCCTGTCGCCCTGCTGGCCGAAGGCAACCGAGACTTCCAGCCCTCCCACGATGGCCTGCATGGCGCTCGCGCAGCCTGGAGGCGTCGGCTCTCCCGGGACCGTCACTGGGTACCAGCCCGAAATACCTTGGGGGGAAAGGGCGCGTTAGACTTATCCCGCCCTCTGAAAAGAGTCAGTGAGGAATGCTCACCCCTCGGCTTCTGGCAGGGACCAGAACTCCAAGGGTTTATTTCTCATTTGGAATTTATTAACTAATTTCTGGTCTGAGACAGCAACAAGTCACTGACCTCCTAAGAACCTAGGCAGCAGTTCTGATCCCAAAGGAGTTTCACTTCATTAACAACACCCATTTTACAATGAAACTACGTCTCTTGGATATCCAATTATAAAATTATCTATTCTCATTCCTTTCCTACTCTCTTCCCATTAAAAACAACCCCAACATTTTGGGCTGGAGAAAATGAGAGCAGAAATAACCAAGGCAATAATGAAAACATCATTATTGTAACACATAGTAACCCCAAACTAATGCTAGATAGAGGGGATCATTAGTGGACAGATATGTGAATAACTTTTTCACAGAAATTTCAGAGAATATTCTGAAGTGGAAGAGACCCAAAAGGAGCATTGAGATATTTCACACATATTTGAAATTTTAAAAAGAGTTAATCCTACTACTTTTAATTATCTTTTGTTTCCAGCTTTGACATCCAAAAAGCAGTCACTGGTCCCGCACTAAACACTACAACTCATGGACTTGACATCCTTTTTGGACTTTCTGTCTAGAAAATAAACAGCACTGAATAAAATCCTAAGGATTTTAGGCACTGGTTTTAGCTGGCATGGAGTTAAATTTCTTCATAGTAGTCCCAGAATATTCATTCAGCCAGTAAACATCCTACACCCTGAAAACAGATTTTCACACAACAACTTTACACGACTTTCCTAATACAGGGTTTTTACTGAACATGTGGGGAACATCTGGTCTAAAAAAACCCAGACCCTCCCTCTCCAAAACCAAACCAACAACAGCATCTACACAGAATGTCAGCTGCACAGCACTGCTGTGTTACCTGATCTTCTTGTCAGCAGGTCTCTGGTTGGAATTGTGACTGTCCCAAGAAGATAATCTCTCAATGTTCTATCAGCCAATTTGTCAGTGCCTGGAAAAGAAATAATTTTGTAAATACACCGAACTGGAACATAGGTTTAGAAGTGATTGACTGGAGAACAGCTGGTAAGAGGTGATCTCGATCACTGGGAGTCTCAAAAACTCTTTGCACAAGGGGAACTGTCTCTGCCAAAGACAGTTTAGATAATTACATCTATTAGCAACTGCAGAGTTCCCTGGGAACAATCAAATTCAGGCTGCACAGGGCTCTGAGCAACCTTACCTGCTGGAAGATGGCCCTGCTCATTGCAGGGGGTTTTTGCAAGTCCCAACCCAAACTATTCCATTATCCTATGGGTATTTTTTCTTTCCTATACTAAAATTAAGGGAACTTCTGCAACCAGGGACTGCAAACCTGCTGTCCTTACCCGACTTGCTGCTCTGATGGTAGATGGAGAAAAAGATACTGGCAGACTGCAAGAGCTCCCCCAGAGAAGAGGCTTCTCCAGTGCTTTTCTGAAGCGTGAGATTGCACAGGAACTCGAGGTGCTGCTCGAACTCCGGGCAGAAGGTGCAGGGCACGGCTCGCGTGCTGCGCGCCTGGGGCAGGAAGGGCAGGAGCACGCACACGTAAGCGTTCACTCCCAGCCCTGCACAGGACTGGGCACAGGGCTTCCTCTGGGCCACAGCTCTGCATTTCACATGGGGGAAAAAGACAGGAGGGAAGAGAGTGCATGTCATGTGTGAGGAGCCTAGGAGCCAACAGGCTTAAAGCAAGGGTGAAAAGGTGGGAGTAACTGTGAACGCCCTAAGCCGAAATGCATGTGGGTTCTGGCTGCACAGCACTTCCACCTTTGGTTTCCATCTGAGCACACTAGGAACACATAGGAAATGGTGAGAGCAACTCACGAGGCCCACCACTGGTGGCTGTGCTCTTATCTGTGCTCGAGAAAGTACTCAGCACCTTTAAGAACACACTGTGCTGTAGAATAACTTCCCAGAGAACCTGCTCCAGAAAGAAGTCAAAGGCCAAGCCAAATTATTTTTACAGACCAGTACTGACCAGCAAAAGGAGGTGAAATTAGCCAATGGAATAATTTACAAGTAAACCAGACCCAGGTATTACTCAGGCCATACACCTGAAGGATGAGGAGTCTGAAGTCATTCCATTCCCTTGATTTCTCCAAGCACCATATGACAGTGATCCTCACTTGAATTAAGATGGATCAGGGGCTCACAGCAACACTAAGAAAGGGTCAGACCACAGCTCTGGAATGACAGGAACCATTCTTCTCTTGTGGAACTGACTCCCTCTATTCTAGCCCTTTCCTAACTCTTGAAAATCACATATTCTGGAACTATGTCCAGCTGATATCACACACTGGAGCAGAAGCCTTATGGCGGAAAGGAACATGTTTCATTTCCTAGTTAGTTTATTGAGGTTTTCACAGTGAAATGCAAGAAAACAACCTCAGCTAGCTTTTAAATAGCAGCAGCAGCACCAGGATCCAATGCCCAAATAGGTACACTTTATATCAGCCAATTTTTACATCAGTCTGTGGTGTAGAAAAATGTGGAAATGTAGGAAAACATGTCCTTCCAATCTGCATCCTTCTGCAGAACGAATGCTACCACTCTGTACTGCAGCTTCAGGGACCAGAATAACTGCTGATGGTCTTTAGAAAGGTATTTTCACTTTGGAGCAGAACCTACTTGGAATCGTGCTCTCTGCAGATACAAAGTTGTCCAGTAAAAATCTATTCTAACTTTGTGCCTCAGCCTACTGCCTCCAGATAAAGCTGTTTTAAGTGAAAATTGGTCCTTTTTGAATTAGGCTTTACCTGGCTGCTGCTTGCAAACCAGCTGCCCTGTGTATTTGCACAGAAATTGAAACAGCTTGTTTCACTGCGGCTGTTTTCATGGATCGTTGGTACCTCACACTCACATCCAGCAAACCTGGAGTAAACGACAGAAAAGAAGGAAAGCAATGGTCAGCTCTAAATTCAAGCACATCCAACATAATCAAGAGGCTGCGCTTCAGCCAGAATTTTCAGGCGGATCCACGAGGAACTCAAGGAAAATGAAGGGAGCGCATCCCGGCGGCGCCATCGGCTGGCGGCAGTGGCGCCCTCATGTGGCGAATGAGCGGCACAGCACGCCCAGGGCACCCAGGGAGCGAGCTCCGACCTGGCGAGCGCTGCCGCTGCCCGAGCTCCCAGCTCCGGGCCCAGCTCCGCTCCCAGCTCCGGGCCCAGCTCCGCTCCCAGCTCTGCTCCCTGCTCCGCTCCCAGCTCCGGGCCCTGCTAAGCTCCCTGCTCCGCTCTCTGCTCCGCTCCCAGCTCCGATCCCTGCTCCGCTCCCAGCTCTGCGCCCAGCTCCCAGCTCCGAGCTCCTGGTCCAGCTCCGCTCCCAGCTCCGCTCCCTGCTCCTGGCCCAGCTCCGCTCCCAGCTCTGCTCCCTGCTCCGCTCCCTGCTCCGCTCCTAGCTCCGCTCCCTGCTCCGCTCCCTGCTCCGCTCCCAGCTCCGGGCCCAGCTCCGCTCCCTGCTCCGCTCCTAGCTCCGCTCCCTACTCCGCCCCCTGCTCCGCTCCCAGCTCCGCGCCCTGCTCCGCTCCC
>VZRX01018360.1:24427-41717 GCA_013398075.1 Notiomystis cincta | reverse complement strand
TCCCAGCTCCGCGCCCAGCTTCGGGCCCAGCTCCGCTCCCGGCTTCGCTCCCTGCTCCGCTCCCAGCCCCGCTCCCCGCTCCACGCCCAGCTCCGCTCCCCGCTCCGCGCCCAGTTCCGCTCCCTCCTCCGCTCCCAGCTCCGGTCCCTGTTCCGCTCCCAGCTCCGGGCCTAGCTCCGCTCCCCACTCCGCTCCCTGCTCCGCTCCCTACTCCGCTCCCTACTCCGCTCCCAGCTTCGGGCCCAGCTCCGCTCCCACCTCCGCGCCCTGCTCCGCTCCCTGCTCCGCTCCCTGCTCCGGGCCCAGCTCCGCTCCCTGCTCCGCTCCCCGCTCCGCACCCAGCTCCGCTCTCTGCTCCGCTTCCAGCTCCGCACCCAGCTCCGCTCTCTGCTCCGCTCTCAGCTCCGCTCCCAGCTCCGCGCCCTGCTCCTCGCCCAGCTCCGCTCCCTGCTCCAGGCCCAGCTCCGCTCCCTGCTCCGGGCCCAGCTCCGGGCCCAGCATCGATCCCAGCTCCGCGCCCAGCTCCGCTCCCAGCTCCGCTCCCAGCCCCGCTCCCAGCCCCGCTCGCGGCTCCGTACCCAGCCCCTCTCCCCGCTCCGGGCCCAGCTCCACTCCCGGCTCCGCGCCCAGCACTGCTTAATCACCGATTTTTTCACTCATTATGGAGTTAGTGAAAGCTGGGAGGAAAAGCACTCCCAGCTGGTTTCAGTTGCCAATGCAAATCCCTATTTTTTTTTGCCCTGGAGACAAACAGACTTTATTTTTACAGAATTTGACAGAATTTTACACAGAAGCGGAATTGGTTTGGCTGGAAAAGACCCATAAAATCATGGAATCCAACCATTCCTCCAGCACTGCCAAGGCCACTCTCCCATGTCCCCAAGTGCCCCATCCACACAGCTGTTAAGCCTGCCAGGGCTGGGGACTCCACCATGGCCTGGACAGCCCTTTGGGGGAAGACAATTTCCCTAATATCCAAGCTACACCTCCCTGGCACAGGCTGAGCTGAGACCATTTGCTTTGTCCTTTGCTAACACACCATCAAACAGTGCTCTGAGGTTTGCTCAGCTGAGCCTGGCTTTAGCACACGAGGTGAAAACCCACAAGAAGCCTTCCTTACCTGAGGAGCGCAGATGAAATTCCTCTGAGGAATCAGTCCGGGGGACCAAGGGAAGATTGAAAGTTTGTATCCCTATTTCCTCACGGTGCTGCAGAGTCACCATGGCACAGAGCCTGGACAAAGGCAAGGCCCCTTTGGCGACCAGCTGGTCTCTGACATTCGGGTAATAATACCTGGTAAGACAAAAAAACAGCATCAACATTTCTGTCACAACTGCACAGAAGCCAACTCTGAGTTTCTTTAAAGCCTAATCAGTCTCCCCAGCTAAGGGAGAAACTCAAGTAAATGTATTTCCAAGAAGAAAAGAACCAGTAAGTGCTTAAGTAGATAATGCTACAAATACATATTTGCACTAGTCCTGGCAAGTCAACCAGCAAGAAGTCCAGTGAAAATTGGCACCCCAAAGAAAAATAAGAGAGGGATTTGGCACCAAATACTCTGCACTCTCACTTCCCAGTAACAAATGAAAATACCTCTCTCGTGCAACAGATTTGTGGTACCAGTTTGTGAGTGTAAAAAAATGACTAAACCTTTTCTTAGTGCATTACTTGGCTTCAGCTTCATCCTAAAACAAATTCTGGCACTGGATCTCACAAACAGCCCATAGTAATTCTGATGTGACTTTGCAAAATTTAAAAAGCCTGACTTGTTTCCTACAGAATGAACTGATTATTTTATTTTTCTAAAGCTATTTGTCTTCGTGGCTTCTGCTCTCCATTATTAATAATTAGCTTCAGTAACAAAAGAAACAATTAGAACTTACAAAACACTTTATATTATTTCTCTTGTAATCAGTGACTTCTATCAGGGAAAAAAAGCAAACCCAGCACAATGAAATTATACTTTCAGGGTGCTATTAAGTAAATTTTACATGTGTCAAGCACTTAAACACTACTTTAGATTGTTATGCTGATTAAGAGATGGAAGAAAGCAAACTAAGAACACACTTTCTAAGTTATAAAAAGGGGTAATTAGGACTCTTGGTGGGGAAAAAGGCTCACAGGCCTTAAGTGCAGATACTCATCACCAAACATGGATGAGCTTACCATTTTTTTAATCTCTTATTAAATAATATTACAGAATATCCATCCCAGAGCTGGAGATTTTTCAAGATCAGATCTAGAACAGGATGTTGTTCTGTACCTGCACCAGACTTCAAACTGGATTCCTCCTCCTGCTCCTCCTGGTGCCATAAATGCACTGACCAGGAGCCTCTGGACCGGGACATCAGCAGGAACCAGCAGGGAATGATGATGTTCGTCGTTAAAGATGGGATCAGGGACACACAGGGTGGTAGCTGTTCTAAATGGCTTTAATGTCATGCCTAGAAGTCAAGCAGAGCTGGTTAAAAATGGTTGCAATTGCAGCTTTCTGCTGCAGTCCTTCAGGAGGTGGGACCCATGGACAGGGAGTGAAATCCTCCTGGGACAAGGCTTGCCCTTCTGAGCTTCACTTCACAAAGCTTTTACAAGCAATCCATGCAGCCCCCTGACCCTGAGAGCCACAGGCTGGGAACTACTGCTAAAAAGGCAGTACAAAAATCCCACAGGAACAATGTTACTGACTGTCATTTCCCAGTGGGAATGTATGTTAAGTGATTCAAAGCACTCAACACTATGTTCTTTCCTACAATTGCAATTAATTAAATTTTATAATCTGAAAAATGGTGGGTTTAGATTGGAAATTGGGAAGAAATTCTTCCCCTTGAATGTGGTGAGGCCCTGGCACAGGGTGCCCAGAGAAGCTGTGGCTGCCCCTGGATCCCTGGAAGTGTCCAAGGCCAACCCAGGATAGTGGAAGGTGTCCCTGACCATGGCAGGAGGTGGACTCTGAAGGGCTTTAAGGTCCCTTCCCACTTAAACCATTCTGTGTTAATCCTAGTGATCTAAACCAAGCAACTCTTCTGTTGGTGTCACACAATTGTTAAGGCTGGAAAAGCCCTCTAAGATCATCAAGTCCAACTGTTACGCCAGCCCTGCCAAGGCCACCAGTACATCATGTATCCAAGTGCCATATCTAAACACTTTTTGAACATTTCCAGGGATGGTGACTCCACCATTGCCCTGGACAGCTGTGCCAGGGTTTGATAACCCTTTTGATGAAGACATTTTCCCTAATACCCAACTTAAACCTCCCCTGGCATGACCTGGGGCCATTTCCTTTGTCCTGTCTCTGGTTCCCTTGGAGCAGAGGCTGACCCCACCTGGCTGCACCCTCCTGTCAGGGAGCTGCAGAGGGCAAAAGGAGCACCCTGAAAGGCTTGTGCAGGTAAAGCCTTTGCTGATTTCACTGTGAACAATCTCACTATTCCTTGAGGACCTATTTCTGCATCTTTGTTGGATCAGCTGGCATAGCCCTCTAGGACCTTTAACAAAAGGCACCATGTGAAGAGATTCAGATTTTTTTTCACTGGGAACTTGCCACTAGCCTCAGACAAACAAGGCTTTTAATCCAGTGACACAGCCCAAGTCCAGTTTTTCCAAGAAAATAAGCACTGGCTGCATGAAAGCTCAGAAAAACACGCCCCCTCTTACTTAGGCAGAGAGAACATGACTAAACAGGATTTAATTAAAGCAATGCTCTAAGTAAGGGAAAATTCTAAAACAAACTTACCATCCTCATGCAATCCAGGTCCTTGCAGTGCAGCACCACCAGCCTCCTGAACTGGGAAATAGTACTGGATGTAGCAGTCAGCTTCTCCCCAGACCGTGGACTGTAAGGGAGTGAGTCCCTTCACACTCTCCACATGGATCTCAAACACATGCTCCATCAGCTCTTCCCCTTTTGGGTCCGACTGCTAACAGAAGAAAGGGAAGCCACATGGAAAGGATGGCTTTAGGAAACTGGGAACAGTTCAACAAGCTGCCCAGGGAAGTGTTTGAGTCATCCCTGGAGGTATTTAAAAGCCACGTGGATGTAACATTTGGGGACAAGGTTTAATGGTGGCCTTGGCAGTGCTGGGTTAGTGGCAGGACTCGATAAGCACAGAGGTCTTTTCCAACCTAAACGATTATATATGATAAGGATCTAAAGAGATGGGGGACAGAAAAATTACCTACCATTTTCCTCCTAAACTTCACAGAAATACTGAAAGTCTGAAAGAAAATGAATTTTTTTCCTGCAAAGCACATAAAAAGCATAAAAGTTCCTACCTATCTAACTCAAAGGTAGTAGCAAAACCTCCACAATAAGGCTGTGAGAATTAACGTTTTCTATAATTTTGCTTTTTTTCCCACTGGACTTGTGAAGATGGAAGCAGTGGATATGCAAGGCAATAAAAAGGGCAGTAATGTCAAGACTGGTAAGAGCAAGCTGGTAAAAAAAAGAGCATAAACAATATAATTCTGTGCAGAATTTGTAGACTATCACAAAATTGGCTACAGCATCAAGGAGAGACTGGGGCTCGCCCATGAGCCCACTGGTAAAACCCTTTTCACAGGTCCTTGACAGTGAGAACGGGGATTTACTGAAGAATAAATACCACTGTGGGCTTTGTGGGAGGATGGTCCAGAGAGTGGGGAGGACGCTGAGTGACTGGAGGCACCATTCCCTCTTCGGTTTTGAGCCTCTGCAGGGCCACTATCTGCTCAGCTGATCCCATTGCCAGGATGACCCGCAGGCTCCCGCTCGTGCTGCCGCTGAAAACATCGACCACGGGCATGTGGCCGTCCACAGCCACCACTGGGTACTGAGCCTGCAGGAGCAGCTGGGAGATCTGGGGATCTCTACAAAACAAACCCAACACAGAAAAAAAGCCCCAGCATGAGCCATCTGAGTAGGAACAGGATCACACAGGACTTGTTTTAGACGGGATTCTCAGTGCTGATAAAAACCGATCTCCACTCCTCTGAAATTTGTCTCGCTTACATCCAGGCTTCACACAGCAGAGATCCATGAGCTGCTGAGTGCCAGAGGTTATTTTCAGCAATTACAAAGGACAGCTCCCCAAACCCTAACAGTGCCTTAGCTATGAGCCAGCCTGGAGATCTGTGAACGAAGGGATGAATGGGAACAGGATCCCCATTAACACCCCATAGCCATATAATACTTTTATGGGCCAGTTATGTGCCTTTGGGGGTGGAAGATAAGAAGGAACAGTGACAACCTCCCAGAAAGATGTAAAAATCTCCAGTAATACACTGAAGTTATCCAAGGCCAGGTTGGATAACTTGGGGTTGGAGCACCCTGGTTGAGTGGAAGGTGTCCCTGCCCATAGCAGGGGGTGGCACTGGATGAGCTTTAGGGTCCCTCCCAAGCCAAACCATTCTGGGATTCTAAGACATACACAAGTAAACTACAGTGGCTTATGAAAAAAATGATACAAATGACACAGTAATAACTAACAAAGTAGTGGCCAGTCAGCTCCAGCACCACTTGATTTCCACCTGTCACTAGGTCTGACCAAAATAAAAGGAATAAATCCTTTGCATTAGGAAGAATTTCTTCTGTCCACTATTTGCAGCAATTTAAAGTGCTTTAAGCAGGTATATTACTTAACTGAACAAGAAGTCAATAGACTAAACCCAAAAAGAACAAAGAACTCTGGAGAATCCCATCAGATAGGAACACAATTAAAATATGAAGGTTTTAGAGCTGACACCTGGGCTGTGCAAACTGACAGCATCCCTGTGGGATCTCTGCAGACCAGAATTAGGGGGCAAACCCAATCAGTCACAATCTTGGAAAATCACTCATGGAAACTCATGCTTTGTTTTCCTGTGTAGTCACTTTTGATTTATTCTAGTTTTATTCCCTCATAGGACTACAAGTTAAGCAGGCACCAACCCTGATGCAGCACAGTGACTTTGATTCTCACACTCCATCTGTACTTCTGGACAAGGACAGTGTAACTTACACCTTGCTCACTGTAGGAAAGGGCTATAGGAAGTTTGGCAGGGCAAAAATGCCTTTTGCTAAAAAGCGTAGATAAGAACCCTCCCACACAACCCCCACACACCATCCCTGACTTCTTTCTCTGAGCTTTGGATGTTTCCTAACCCAATAAAATATGTGGGGAAAAAAAAGTTTACTTGAATGAGATGTAGAACTGATGCAGAGGGAGTTTCACTAATCCCAGCAATTTGTCACAGCCAGGGCTTCCCAGCTTGTTCCATGCTTCAATAATCATTACATTGTTCTTCAGCCGCTCCAAGTGTTTGGAAGTCAAGGAAAAAGGCATCACCTGAAAGGTTTAAAGCAGAATTAGTACACAGAATACACTGGGAAATACTGGCTATGTACAGAGCATTCTGGTAAATCTACTTCATTGCAGTCTACAGAATTTTCCATTTTAGAGATGGAAGTTAAAAATTAAATGTGCATTCAACGGAGTCAAGCAGAGATGTTTCTACGTACACAAAAATAATTTAACCATGAAATGTGTTTGTCAGTGGGGAATACCACACTTCCATCAGTGTGACATGGAAAAGGTGACTTGCCTGAGAAAAATTAAAGGCAGGCTGTGTTGTGCCCCAGACGACAGTGGATCTCGATGCCTCCTCAGTGCTGAGCAGCTTGCAGTTTAAATACACATTGCAAGAGCTGGGGAGCCCACAGCCCTCAGCAGCGAAATCCTTTCCATCAGGGACCATCAGCAGCACGTGCAGCAACAAGCCATCTTCCTCAGCTGGGGCTCCTCGTGCCACCGCATCCCGCGCTGCGGGGACCGGCACCGTGCGCGGCGGCAGCGGCTGCGGCACGTCCCTGCCGCTCTCTCCCGCCTCCTGGCAGCGCTCAGGGCTCCTTGTGGAGCAGACAGGGCTTCCTGCATTTACCCTCGGCCTGCTGGGCTCCTGCAGTTTCAGCTGGGCGCTCCTCACGGCGTGGGCCGGGTGCCCGGCCGCGGCTGACCCGGCAGCCGTGCAGGAGAAGTCTCTGCTGTTGGCTGCGAGCTGCAGGGACACCTGCAAGGCAAGGCAGAGCAGGCTGACCAGATGTGCCCCACCCAGGAAGGAGGGACTGCCACAGACACTCAGAACCATCACTTCAACTATCTACCTTTGGCTCACACTAAGGCATATGCTGGTTGCTACAGCTGTTGCTGTAAAATAAACTTATGAAATAGAGTCCAGATTGCAGTGCAAAACCACACAACTACAGATGAATCATTTAATGGTCTGGGTTGGAAGGGTCTTAAAGCTCACCCCATTCTTAACCCTTCCCCTGCAAATATAGAGAGCTGTTTATCCTCAGAACTGGCAAATCTCTCAGACTGTTAATGCTTCTCAATCAGAAGCTCAGCAAATTGGTAGAAACTTTGGCTGGAGAAGATAATTCCTGAAGTGACAAGGACGAGGAATACCAGGCCTCCATGGCAGGAGAGACCTCAGCTCATGTCACATGTGAAGCAGAAGCCAAAGCTCCAAGCCCTGAATATGTGCCCCTCAAAATTTGCCTGTACAGTGGTTTCAGTATTCAAGCTTATTCACACCATCCCTGGACATGCAGGAGCTTCAAAATATTTCTGCAAACCCCTAAGGAATAAAAAAGGGTTCACGTTATTTTATACTGCAAACCTTCGTATCTGACACCTGGCAAATTAAAATAAAGAGAGAAAAGAGGAGTTAAAAATAAAGAGTGTGCAGCCAAAATTAGTAACAACCCAAGCTTGAGATGGTAGAACACATACCTTTAGTGGCCCAACTTGTGTGTGACCTGCCTCTTTTTCCACAGGTATTTCCCAGCTGACACTGAGCAGCTCAGCCTCGATCACCCTGCGGAGCTGAAGTGCTGCTGAGCCAATGGCCACAGGCTGAGGGCAGGCAAACAATTAATTTGGCAAGATTTCTATCGGATTTAAAGAACTTTTGTGAAACAAAAGCTTTCTGGGAAGCCATGAGCAGCCACACCCCCTCCCCACTCCTACAACATCTGTTGTACCAACAGGAATTTGGGAAATCTGCTTTACTTCCAATTTCAAGTCTCACTAGAACAATAGTAAGACAAATTTTACTGTAAACAATTCCAGATCAATGCAAAACCTGAATAACCTAAATCCTAGTAAATGAGCACAACTGCCACACTGAAAGATGCAATTTATTCCCCTACTGAAAGAAAAGCAGATCTCCTTGGTGTTAAAACAGCATAAGCTGAGTTAACCCCTCTCACCATCTTCACCACAGGCACATGGCCATGCAAATAATCTCACAGAATAGAAATTTACTTTTTTCCCTCCAAAATGCACAAGTTACACAGGTTTGTCACAGCTCACATTACTCCACTTACACAGGGCAGGGTAAAGATACAAACTGCATCCACGTGAACTCATTCTACACTGCTAAAGGAGCTATGTTCTCATTAAGGATAATGTTTATAATTGATCCAGTGTGCTTAAACAGCAAGAAATCAGTCTTAGAGATGAGGGAAGCACAATATTTTTTGCTTGCCAGTCTCAAACTCAGAAAATCCTTTAATGGAGTGACAAGCCTGGAACAGTGAACAGGCACAGCCCCAAGGCTGCCAGAGCTCCAGAAGCATTTGGACAGTGCTCTCAGGGATACACAGGATGGGACTGTTGGGGTGTCTGTGCAGGGCAGGATTCTGTGGGTCCCTCAGAATATTCAGTGACTCTGTGAAGACTGAACAACTATCAGTTCAACTATCTCCATGCAATGTCATTTCCCCTCCTAATACTTGGTTGTCTGCATTGAGTGTCTGTGGGAAACAGGAATGCAAAGATTTTCTCTGCTTTACAATACACAAAGAAGGAACAACTTCTAGTAAGTACCTTTTTCTGTGTGCTTTTTCTCATGTAGATTTTAAAAGCCAGCTCAGAGCCCCACCAGTGCTGTATCATCGTTCCTCCAAACCACACAGGGAACACGGACTGCTGCTGGAATTTCACCACTGGGGGGAAGAGAGGAGCAACAAATATCCAAAATTACTCAATACAAATAAACCTTCTCCTGAGGAGTGCTCTGTTTCATGCACAATCTGCATTTAATTCTGCATTATTTATTAGCACTGAGGCCGAAGAAAACTGGTTTTCATTTTTGAAGGCCAGTAGGACAAAATTAAGACTATAAAATCATAAATAATAACAAAAATAATTAGCAAATTATTAAACAGATTGATAGAAACAAACATTATAACAGCATTTAAAGACTTCAGGTGACACCAAGTCTCTGCCATTCCAGCGTGCAGTAAGACTTGTCCTTCTTCAGTGGGAGAACCCTGTCTCATTTTAACTAACAGAGTTCAAGATGGTTCTTGAGAGTCAAAGCTGAGCTGCAAGAAAAATCACAGCTTCAGGAGAAAAGGAGTATCTGCAAGCAGAGATGGAATTAATTGGCACTCAGTCTGGAAAAGAGTACAAGAAGTACCATAACAGTGTTCACAAAGGATAAGGAGGTATTCTTGTGAGGACAAAAATGCAGGCTACACATGAGGAAATTCCCAACTGGATGCCCAGCACTTCTCCACCTTGTCTGGGATGGCTGTGGAATTTTTCCCATTAGGCATCTTTAATAAATGAGATAAACAACTCCCAGGAAGGATAATGCTACAGTGGATTGACTTGACATCTTCTTCAAATTATTTTCAGCCCAATCTATTTTTCTAGGTCCCAAAGAGCTGGACTCTACCCAAGGCAAAGGGCAGGAGGATGGATGAGTTTTGGATCACAAAGGTTGCATTACAAAAGTTCAGAAGAAACAGATGTTTCCTCTGGCCACAAATGGAGAATACAGAAGAGAAGTCAGAATCTCTCGAGTGCCACTCAAAGATGCAAAGCCAATGAATGACCACATGGGAGAGGCATTTGAAAGTCACCCTGACATTCCAGTTTCTGGGAAGACTGGGCAGAGAGGATCTTGCTCATCCAGCATTCTCTGTCCAGTGGGAACAGGAACAGAGATTGTTCTCAGGAACGCAAACGCTGGTGACTCTCAGCACAAAGATTAATGTCTGCTGATTTGAGCACAGGACTCGAGATTCCTCGGATCCAGCAGATCATGTGAGCTTCTGGAGATACTACTGGACATACTTCAACATCTGGGAAATGGTTTATTTGAGCTACAGGTATATGGTATTTCTAAAAGAACTCAATCATCCTCCTACTACTGCAGAAAGAATATTTGCTTTATGTTCAAAAGAAGGAATGAGCTTACTATCTTCTTCTTTCCCCAGGAAAAGAAATTTGAAAATTCCAGTATGAACACTTTTTGGAGGAAAAAATAATTTAAAAAAATCACTTGGCTTCCTTCTCCCTGAGAGGATCATTGCTCCACTTGCAGCACAGCAGCTCTGCGGGCAGAGGTGCCACTTATCATACTGTGCTTTTCAGGCAGCAAAGGAAACACGAGGAAAACACCACTAAATAATTTCTAGGAGATGGAGTCAACATGATGCTCTTACCATCACCTGTGATTTTGCTTGAGGCCATTCGAGTGGCTTCTGTTGTTATGGAGACCTGTCCTTTGTCATCCTTGGAGGCTCTCACAGGAAAGTGATACTCCACAAAGAAGGTACTGGGAATAGGAAAGTGAAAGGGTGACCACCATCCACCAAGAATCTGATGTGAGTCAAGAAACTGAACACAGCAGGCAAGTTCCAGATTCGCAGTTTACTGTAACACTTTTTTTAGGATAATTAAAACACCTATTCCATGAATTCTTTCCATAGATTATTCACATGCCAGATTCTCCTCCAATAAACTCCCTTTTGTTTTCAGTGTACTGCCAGCCACAAAGTACATCTGCACCTCCCCAAAACCCTGGGAAAGGCACAGCCTGAAGTGAGCTCACATCAGCATAAATTAGTCACATCTCTAACTTTCCCAAATTTATGGGATACAATTTCCAATCCCCCTTACCACTTCTGAACAGACATGGGCCGGGGAGGCTTCCCCAGCAAACCTCTCCTCCTTGGGGAAATCTGGATGCTCTCAGGAGGGACTGTCAAGCTTTCAATGATGACTCTGGCCAGGTGTATTTGCTGCAGCAACGCCAACCTGTCTGCACCCAAGGATGTGGCAAGAGCCATTTCTCTGTGCTCTTCTGGAGGAGCAGTGGGAGAGCAGCTGGAGAGACAAAACTGAGGCTCAGGACTGCAGAAACATTCTTGACAGCATACAGTTATACAAAAGAACAAGTCTCTGCTGAAGAGGAACAGCAACAGGATCCCTGCCATAATTTTAAATCTCATTTGTGTAATTTGCAAGACTTGACTTGCAAATGATTTTGTGTTGGTTCCTCTGGGGATAGGAATTTTACCTGATGTAAAACCAGCAGTGTTAGTCAGAAAAAAAAAAAAAATCAGAAATAATTGTTGGGAGCTGAATTAGGAAAAAAACCTTTACACTGACTGTATTGTACAAGTTAATCTTGCTAACTGGATCTTTAGGGACACTTTTATTGAGAAAAAAAGGGAATACCATTTAGATGAGGTCAGAACAGAAGTCACTGATGTAACTACCTGGGTTTAGTTTCTGTCACATTCTGATCAAAGGCATGAAAATCTTTCTGTGGATTCACTGGACCCACTTTCTTGAGAATTTCTGTCTTGGATGCTTTATTTGAGGCTTTAACATCATCATCACTGAGGAAATCACTCAAGCTGGAATCAGATTTCTGAAGCAGAAATAATGCACATAAATAAGAAGTTATTTATCAATGTCAAGAGAGTTCCATAATGGTCACAATACATAAATGGAAAACAACTTGTGCATTGCATTATGTGAAACAATTAAAATTTTCCAGAAAGTCTTCCTGGACAGCCTCAAACCCAGCAATTTCCAAACTCGATGTTTGGCTTTGTAGACTTAACAATATTCTTTTAATAATATTAATTGTAAGTGATGTGCTCATGCTCTCACAAGCTTTTGTGTGATACTTAACGCTTATTCAGCTTTAAAATACCGAAATCTGTAGGTTTTTAATCGTGCAAACTCCTGCTTTTCTGCACACTGGGGAAGGCACATTTCCCTCTGGCTCTGCACTTACAGGGGTTGTGTAAAAAAGCCTCTCCAGCAGACTCTGGTCGTAGTGGGGGTCTCCGAGTTCGCTGCCACACACCTCGCTGCCCAGGGAGAGAGAATCCCACAGCGAGCCCGTCCGCTCCCCCAGAGCACCCGGCGACAAATCAGCACTGCGGGCATAAGAGAGAGGAGCGCCCCTCAGACCTCCACGTTCTGCAGGCAGCCCTGCAGGGACAGCACTGCCCCTTCTGGCCTGGCCTGGGGCGCTGCTGGCTCCAGACAGAGCCAAGCTGGCTCAGGCAGCCAGCAGGGTTTCCTCAGGATAGCACCTCTGCCCAACAGGACAGCAGCGGCTGTGAAGCGTGGGGCAGCCTGGGGGAGAGGAGATCTCTGGACACCACCCAGTCTGATCCCTGCCCAAAGGGAAGGGGTGCAAACACAAAGCTGTCCCGTTGGATTTTGGGTACCTTGAAAGCTGCACATTCCACAACCTCTTTTTGGGCAACCGACTCCAACCTCGGTGACTCCCATTGTAAAATACACCTAGGAATATCTACCTCTAACTTTTATCCTTCACTACTTCACAGTTTTTGGAATCTTTAAATACTAGAAATACCTAAGGACAGTTTACTTTGACTAAAAAAAAAACCCCAAGGTATATCTGAGCAGGTGTAAATACAAGTTAGCTTTAGATATAAGTTGGGGTTAGTTTGGTTTAAGGGTTTCCTCTGTGCTGTGAGTTTAAAATCCTTCTATGATCTGCAAACATTTCAGTTTTATCCACTGATAAACCACAGGGAAAAAGCAAGTGCAGGGCACAAGAAACATGAAATTCTGAACCGTATGTGACCTGAGCTGTGTGTTCAGGGTGCAGATGTGGACACAATGGAAGCATCATTTATGCTCCCACTATGGAAAAGGCCCATTTAATATTTGGAGAAAGATTAAAAATAGCTACTTTTTCTCATTAATTTTAATTTACACAGTGTTTCCTCTTCAAAGAAACACGGTATTTGTTTTATCTACTTACTTTATGTAATATTTTAGGCCACAACAGTTACACCTATTAAATAACTTAGTTTTATCCAAGATTGTGGTTAATCTTTCTGATGTCACTTTTACACCAAGTGACTTGGAGCTACCCAGGTTGTCATGACATTAAAGCTGAGCTATAAAACACCTCAATCACTTGCACACACGACTCACTGGTTACATTCCCAAAAAAATGGAGAACCTGAAGAGTCAAGAGACATTTTCCAGTACAAAATGGTCAGATAAGGACAATTTGGCAGCAGCATCCAGTGCATCACACTCACCTGCCCAACAGCAACTGGATTGCTCTTTCTTCAGAGTTTAGGTCAAACTGCTGACCTGAAACTTCAGACCCAAAGTGATGGGGATCTTCAGGAGTGGGCACGAAACTGGACTTCAAGCCTTTTGGGCTCCTGGGTAACAGCAATGGAAGCACAGACAGCAGTAAAAGGAAAAATAAAGACATTAAGGCATGCTCAAGGTTAATCCATTAATTGGTCTGTCAGTTTTTTCTGGGAAGTCCAAAATAATCTGCTTTCACACAAATACAAATAGTTTGAGCAGAAATAAATGAAACTGAGTTTGCAATAGCATCACTGACTGTCAAAGACAATGGCATTGCTTTCTGGTTATCACAGAACAACAGGCAATATTCATATTTTTCCAGAGGAAACCCAAGAAATTTAAGATTCTTTTCTCCTAAGAAAAAAACATGCATTTAGGTCATCAACTACTCACACTTATTTGAAAAGCTGCTCTTTGTGATGCAGTGCCATTTCACTTGCACTGCCTTGCACTAGTCTCACTCCCTACCAACATTTAGTATTTCCTGGTCAAGTAACTTTAAACTAAATACAAATATACTAAGAAACAAAATTAGAATAAATTACTTAAATCAAGGCTTACTACATGAAGATTAAAACGAATTCACAAAACTCAGGCATTTATTCACAGGTAGAAATTAACTTCCCATCTGAATGATGTGTTGGTTTTACCCTAAATGAAACGTAAAATACATCCTATAAATCTCAGTATCTATAGTTTTCTGGATAAAGCCCCAAAATGTATGGTTTGGAGCTTGAATCTCACTTCCCCCAGTCCAAACTCACTTTGTTGGTGCTTTAAAACTGTCTCTCTCTATAAAATGAGACATTTTATTCAGTTCAATCTCCACGTCTGGGCTGGACTTCATTGCAGAAACAACCATGGCATCACGGAGTTTACTGCCTTGATCCAAGAGGACTGGAAAGAAGCAGAAGGATTACATTTCAGCATTCAAAAGCAATTTAAAATCAACGGGCAGACACAAGAAATGTGTCGGCCACAGTCCAGAAACTTCTGCTTTCTCTGTTAAGAAGAGCTCTTGATGCTCTGAGGATGAAATATGTTCTCTACAGCAGAAACCAGCTCAGCTGGGAGTGAGGGAGAGTGATGCTCCACCAGCCTCCCCCTCAGCTGTACCAGGAACTCATCTGCCCACACCAAGTCAGGTACTGGAAGGCCATTACTGGGACAGAGAAGCAGGACTTAGGGAAGAGTAGTTTGCCACCTGAGGATGCCTAATTTTTGGCCTTTTCTGTAAATATGAAACTCAAAAGACAGCACATACAGAAATGTGCCCTACCCCAGTGCTAATTTCAATCCAGCCCAGGCAGCAGTGGTTTTTAATAAAGGCCTTTTTGGTATAAAGCGGGAAGAGGGGGTGAAGTCTTTCTTTCCCTTCAGAAAACCTCACCTCCAGGCAGGCACATGAAATAGCACCAGGAGTTGTTTGCAGTGAATCTAAGAGATGAGGCCAGCTGCACACCAACCTGACAGCAGGTCTTTGGTAGCTGGGTTGTGCAAGGAGAGCACCTTTGAGCTCCTCCTGGGAATCCCTTCGGGATGGGCGGCGCTGGGAAACGGCAGGGGCTGGTCCGAAGGGTTCATTTCCAAACGTTCATCTGGTAGAACCACACGGTGAGGAGAGGCAGAAAAGGTGTCCTTCATGTTTTCAGAGTTCTCCTGGTCCTTTCCTCTAGTGAAAAGTGAGACATTATTTCAGTAACAACTCGGGTGGGTGGGTAAAGGGATTCCAAACTCTGCACCTTCTCCCTTCGGGACATGCTCCAAAGGGAAACATGACACGTTATTTCAGTGATTCCTCACCTGCCACTTAGGCCACCAGAGAGGCTGACCTAAGCTGCAAGTAAAAGATTTTCTTTAAAAGAGCTTTTTAGATCTTTTTTACAAGGTCTGTCATGTTGTGACAGGACAAAGGGGAAAGGATTCAAACTGCCAGAGGGTAGGTTTAGATTAGATATCAGGAGAAAGTTCTTTGCTGGAGCATGGTGAGACTCTGGCAAAGTCACCCAGAGAAGCTGTGGCTGATCCCTGGAAATGTCCAAGGCCAGGCTGGATGGGGCTTGGAGCAACCTGGCCTAGTGAAGGAGTTCTGGCAGCAGGGCTGAAGTGAGATGAACATTAAGATCCCTTCCAACCCAAATTACTCTGTGATTCCATGATTTGAGACACCTCTTGTGTGAACTTGCACGACTTGAACCAATAAGATGCAAATTCCTGTCAGACAAGAAATTGTCCCTGTAACCTCAGAAACCCTCAACGTTCTGGATTTCATATAAAATGCATGTTTGAAAAGATCAAGCATTCCACAACTCACAAGTGCACAGCCATTACTTAAAAATTCTGTGTGAACTGCAAAATAAACCACAATTTTGTCATGGGGGAAAAAGCAGGTACCTAGGAATTGTGGCTTGGTTGTTGTCAGCAGACTCCTGTCCCACAGTCACCCTTGAGTGCCTGGGCTGCTGGGATGGAGCAGAAAGCTGGGACTTGCTGCTTCCCTGAGCAGCAGCAGTGTCCAAACCTCCCTCTGTGGTCAGCACAGAGCTGCTGGTATCATACAGTTCTGGCAGAGGTTCCAGAACCAGCGAGACCTGGAAAGAGAAGGTGTGAAAATATTACTTTGTTCTTTTCTTGATTAAGTGCAGTAAATACTGCATTCAACTTCACTTGTTGTGTTAAGGAAAACTGTTGCTTTTCTCCCTAAAGTAATATTCATATTATGCAGCTATGTCACATATTTACAACTACTTGTTTCTCATTGCATGTTTTCAAATCCCAGAGAACTATCTTTCATCACCAATTTTCCAGAGCCAGGGCTGCAACAGAACTTTAATTTTAGATGTCAAAATCTTCTATTATTCCAGTCCAGCGGAGTGTAAGAACCAAACATCCACCTTTAAATCTGCTGCTAATGCTCACTCTCAGTGTAGAGATGACCACATGTTCCTCACAAGCTCAACCACTCCAAGTCCCTCTAAACAAAATAAAGTCAGCACTGTTTTTTCATTTGCTACCTTAGCTCAGAAGTGCCCTGGACAGAGAGCACCCTGCAGTGTGCCACGTACAGCTGGATCCTGCCCCAGACTGTACCAGTGTCACAGCACACAAGGAGCAAAGACACCGAGATACCTGCAGCTCCCCGAGTTTATCGGATGTCGGCGACACCACAGCAAAAGAGCCTTTTATGGGATGGCTGGGGGACAGCTGGGACAGTTTAGTGATCTGAGCTCTGCCAAGGGGCAGGTGGTCGAGTTTGGTCAGAACCTCCAGGACCAGAACACCCATATCTGCAAAAACCAGGGACATCTTCACGTCAGTCTCAGGGTCACACACTTTTGGGCTAAAAGGACAGAGATGTCAGAGGTTAACGTTATGTCGTACAAGGAAATTACGGTAACGAGGCAGCAGGTAAAGGAGGGCCAATACAGACATCGTTACTGGCAATAAACTACGATAAATAAGCACAGGATTACCAGAAAAGAGCACTTGTGACAGGACAAAGGAGAATGGTTTAGCACAGCTAGAGGGCAACCCCCGGGCAGCCCGTTCCAAAGCCCGACCGCCCTTTCCGCGGTCAGAAACTCCTCCTGACCCCGGGCACACCTCCCGACTGTGCCCCCCCGCGCCGCCCGCCCCCGGCGGCTCTGGGGCCGGAGCCTCTCTACCTGCCAGGTAGGCGGCGAGCTGCCGGGGCCCGCAGCGCACGGCGAAGCGGGCGCTGGTTCTCCCCGCGGGCTGCCCGGCCCGGGCAGCGGGCTGGAACACGGTGCCGCCGGAGCTCTCCCCCCACCACCGCAGGCGCACCACGGCGGGCGGCTGCGGGGCCGCCCACAGCACGCGGGACACGGTGCAGCGCAGGAAGCAGCGCGGCGGGCCCC
>VZRX01018360.1:0-21368 GCA_013398075.1 Notiomystis cincta | reverse complement strand
TTTGCGTGGTTCAACCTTTTTTTTTTTTTTTTTAGGAAAATACCTTAAAGAAAACCCCTTCAGAAATTGGGGAGAGATTTGCTGAGCCATGTGGGGCATCCTAGGGATCGAGGACATGATAAAGAGGACAAACTGCACAATAGGATAAAACAGCTGCAGGGGGTGCTCAGAATTTTTGTAATTCCAGCTTAATATGCTGGCTGGCTGGCTTGAAGTTTAAGGATCATTCTAGAAAAGTTGTTATGTCAGATGCATTTCTGTTTTGGTTTGCTGGACACTTCAAAAAGCTGTAATTAGTTCTGTCAGCTTAAATATTTGGTCAGCAAAACACGTCTTCAGCATAGGAAGGTGCAAAACCACAGCTGCTGTTTATTGGGCAGACTTCTAATTTTGAATGTGTGTTGATGTCTCACTAAAAAAAGCAGCTCTAGAAAAACTCAAAATCAAAGATACTTATTATTTTCTTTGGAGAAATGTTTTTGCCCAGCCCTCTGTGGTCACCTGGGATTTTGTGGAAAACTGCACGTCTATTCTGCCCTTTGGGGGTTCGTTGTTAAACCCGAGGTCACTCATGTTTGGAGGCGAGTATTTTGTTTTAAATCGTGACCTGTGCACATTTGCATCAGAGGTGATGATAGCTCTGAATTCCCAGCTCCTCTTCACTTTCTGCTCCAATTCCTTTGCAAACACAGGGGTTCTGGTGTATGTTTTTCCTTGTGTACGACACAAGTACTAACATTTTCTCCGGAGGTGTTCACTCTTGTTGGGCTGAATTTGAGGCATTGACTAATGCTGCTAAATGCATCAGTGTGGCAAGCTCCTAGGGAAGGGACCACTTTGGTTTCCTGGATTCCTCTTGCAATTCAGGAGAAACTCTCCATGATCTGCCTTGGTATTAGCATCTGCCTGCCTCTTGCACGAAAAGATCCTCTTGCATTGGATCTCTGCTGCCAGAAGTGGCATTTGAGGGAGACACAAAAGTGCTCATCCCTGGAAGTGTCCGAGAGTTGGATGGGGCAGCCTGGTCTGGTGAAAGGGGATTTCTGTGCAGCAGCCAGGAGCTTGCTGTGCTCCCCTGTGTGACAGTGGCTGTCCATCCTGCTCCCACAGAAATGGGCCCATGTGGCACACAGCCAGAGCTCTTCATTCAGCATGACAGTCAGTCAGCCCCTTCCCCATGCTCTGCCTCCCCTGTAGGTAAGGGGATTCCCTCGCAGATTCCTGGTGTCCCAGGAGAGCAGGGCGTGGGTTACCAGAGGGTTCCTGCTGTTCTCCAGATTTATGGACTATGTGGGAAGGGCTGTAGTGGGGCAGATCATGATATTTCCTGCTCACCTGGAATTGCTCAGGGCAGTGGAACCTAAACCAGCTGTAAGGCGCTGTGCAAAAGTCTGACTGCAGTTGAAATGCTGCATTTTGAAAGGGTGATGGAATTTACTTTCGCTAACTGCACATCCTACCTATTCAAAAACTGGAGAGGGGAAATGATCCAAGCTGTGGGCAGTTCCCTCCATCTCCAGAAAGAACCAGAACTGGTATGGAGGGACCATGTGATCAGGGCTGGGATGGCTTCCAGGGAAGAATTAAGCTTTGAATGTGATATTTTTTTCCTTGATCGGAGAATGAGATTAAGCTGAGGCAGTAAAAGAGATTAATATTTTCTGGATTTATGTAGGTGTGTGATATCTCATTTTATCTAATTGAAATTTGACAAGAAGTCTGGAAACCCACAGGAGGGAATTTGGTCTGTTCGGGGGGGGGGGCTGGTCTGTGTTTCATATCCTAAAACACCAAGGGAAACAGAAAATTTGGTTCTACACAATTGAAAAGCTGCTTTGTCCATTCTTTTCTGTTTCTTTAGAAGGCCAAGAATTCAGGAGAAACTTCTTCAGCAGGGATTTTTCCCCTGTGAAGGTCTTTCACCCCTCACGCCCATGCTTGGTTTTAATATTCTGTGCTGCCTGCCTGCCTCCCCCAGAAGAGTTGAAGTGCAAAAACATGGTTAAAATGGTGCACTGTTACTCATCCTGTATCCTGGGCTCGAATTGAGCCTAATTATGCCACTTCCAAAATTAAGCACTACTCTTTTAGCCTTACTGAGTAAATACCAGCCCAAGAAACAGATTCTGCATCAACTGAGTCATCAGGAAAATTCTGATTGCGGAGCCTTTTGTCAGTAATGGGGGTACAAGGAGAGGGCACAGCTGCACCTTTTGAAGGAAGCAAAAAATAAATTGGTTTGTCATCTGGGCACCTTTTGTCTGTGGATCATTGCAGGCTCGGAGGTTGTACTGGGACAGTATCAGTGTTCTGTTTATTTTCCCTTGGCTGGGTCTGTGTAGTCAAAATCACCCTTGTTCAGTCTTCCTTGGAATTAACTTGATGAGGAAAATACTCTTTTCTCTGTTTCCAGTACATTTCCTCAATAGGAGCAACAATTATGGAGGGGGGAAAGGGGAAGATTTCCTCCCTGACAATAAAATCCTGAATATTGTAGTCGTATGGAAATTTCACCGATGCGTCCTTTGCTTCCAGTCTGAACTGTTGTGTAACACCAGTGTGTTCTCTTCAGTGAGAGGAGGCCTGGATGCCAATTTCAGTGGAAGACTTTAAAAATAACTCTTTCTTATGGAATTTTTTCTGTCTTGCAGCCCTGGAAGAAAGCGTGATTTTTCACCAGTGCTTTGGAGCCAGTACTTTGAGTCCATGGAGGACGTCGTGGTGGAAAACGACACTGGCAAGGATATATCCTTTCTTTTTCATGTTGAACTTGTCATTGTCTCAGATTCTGGGGAGGCAGCACGTTCTGTTTAGTTTCTTGGAGTTGTTCACCTTCTTCATGTGTTCCTTCTCATCTTCCATTACGTCTCTTGCGAGACTCAGTGTCAGGAACTGGGCCTATCCCTTCTAGGCTGACAGCTAAACTGCACCTGGCAAGGCCAATTCCTGACGTTGCTTCTTTAGTAATCATCAATTAAAAAAAAAGGTTTTCCTAACAGCATTTTTTGCAGGGAAATACTCACCAGGTTCTCATAATTCGAACCGTGTCAGGACCAAAGCTGTTCATTGATTTTTATTAACTACAGTTAGTTCAGTGGCAATCAGGGAACTGTCTGCTCAGGATTAATAGCAACAGTACAACAGATAAACCTCAGCAGAAACACGTAGATGGGAATAAATACTCACCAATTTCTGGCCAGTGCAGAGGCTGTGATGCCATCAGCGTCTTCTGGCAGTGGCAGCCAGAGATTTTTCTGCAGCTGTCTCCTCTCCAAGATCAGGAATGCCACAAGGAAAACCAAACTTTCAAGTTATTTTCCTGCAAACACACTGGCAGGTGTGAGGTCTCTGTTCGGTGCCTGAAACTGTGACCAACATGTAAGATAAGTCACAAGCTCCACAATTCATTCATCTGCCTTGAAGTAGCTCTGTAAAATGTCCTTAACTGTTCATACACTTTTCGAATTTACAAAAGTGGGTCAGAGGGGCCTGTCTTGCTGCTGTTACACGGTGGAGGCCACTCTGCTCTGTCCTGGGCTGTGTTTACTGTAAGTAAAGCTGCTGCTCTATAGAAATAAATGTGTGGAAACTGAGCTGTCTGAGTGTGGAAGGCAGTTACCCATTCGCCTCTGGGAAACATGGGAAAACAGGATTTCAAAAGATAACAGTATTATCTTTGTGTGGTTGGGGTTATTGCTTAGGTGCGTGGGCACCTTGCAGATGGAGGGTTTGGGCTGTCTTTGGGGGCTGGAAAATACTAATTTGTGGATTCACTGGGTGTGGGGAAAGCAACTGCTCCAGTCATTTAAGAACTGAATAGCTGAAAAATCAAAATAAGAGGACTGGGTAGCTTTGAGGTCTAGGTAGCTTTTGCCAGTTGTGTAGGTGGTTCTGTTAAGAATCCCTCAGCAAATTCCCCCTGTCCTGCAGGGCTGTTATTTAAATAATCAATGATTCCTTAACACAGAAGTCTTCCTGTCAACAAAACATGCCACTTAATCTCTGTGAATGCTCGAAATAACTTAGTTAAATTGATCAGTCAGGCACAAACAGAGCCATAATTGTGTTGCAGTTATTATGCCCTGCCTTACCTTAAGAAGATTCCTCAGTTGTTCCCCCTGACCCCTTGGGATGAATCAGTTTTTATACGTTTCAGCCTGTAAAATTCTATTCTTTGAGAGAGCTGCTTCACCTTCGTGCCAGCCGTGGAGCCAAGTAATTCTGTACCGTGTGGGGCTTGGAGAGCAGGGGAATCCCTCTGGTGTCTGTAATCCCACTGCTGTTCCAGTTTTCAGAGGTCCTGAATTGGTGATCCCAGGAAGCCCAGGTCACGTCTCAGGCACAGTGAAGTAACTGTCCTCGTTAACGGTGCTAACGAGGATGGGGCTTTGGCCCATTAAGGACAGTCTTATGGAATATTTTTGCTTGTGCTCAGTAAGCCCCTTCCAGTCCAGGTTCAGCCACTTCGGTGGGTGTGAAGGGTTTTTAGGGAGTGCCTGTTGTTGCTAATCCCACTCAGCAGACATTATTCTCTCTGTCTCTCCCTGCAGTCTGCAATCATTAACAGGATCCAGTGCAGGATTGTGGCTTTAGACCTGCGAGGCCATGGTAAGTCAAAGAAATACATCTGGAGTCCAATCAGCGTGTTCCACGCTCCCATTTTTTAAAGGAATGCAATGAATTCCTCACAGGATGACAGGAAAACATCCTTAAGTGTCCCAGTTTTGATTCAAAAGCAGGGATGGAAGACTGGCTTCTGTCAGAAGCTGAGACCCCCGAACTTTTGTGTGAGACTGGTGAACAGTTCCTTTCACCAAGCTCTCTGTCATATTTCCATAACCTATAGGTAGTCTTTGCCATGAGAAATAAGGGCTGTTCTTTGATTTTAAGATCCATAAAGAACAGTTATGGGCAGTGTTTCCTACCCATAGGACCAAGTGTTCCTGTTAATTCTGTGTTTCTTAATTATTCATGTTCATTGCAGTAGGCTTGCTCTTCATATCTATGCCTAAAAGCTTTGAACAGTCATTGCTTTATGTCCTGAGGGGGCTGAAGCTTTTCAACTTAAGTGAACTTAACTTGGGTTGGGTTTTTTTCAGGAGAAACAAAAGTAAGGAATCCTGAAGATCTGTCTGCAGAGACTATGTCGAAGTAAGGAAACTTATGCTTGTTTCCCTTTTGACAAACCTCCGTTTTCTTTCCTTGGCTGAACAATGAGGGCACACAGCCTTCATTCGAAGGAGCTGGAAGATAGTTTAATTTCATGTGATTCTGGTAGTTATCCCTTCTTTCCTTCCATTCAGGGACAGTTTGAAATGACGTCTCTCCCAGCTGAGTCAGAGTCCAAACTGGAGTTGTTCTCCGGGTACCCCGAGTTTTTAAACAGTGAGCACTTTAAACCTGCAACATGCTGAAGAATTCCTGATGGAGGTGGAATGCTTTCCTTAGACATCCATGGGGTATTTTAGCCTGAAATCACCAGTTTGGCTCTTCCTTAGCCCTTGGAGGAGTGTTCAGAGCGGGCCCACATTGGCCTGGTGACACCCCCAAAGTCTGGGTCACAGACACAGGATTTTCGAGCACGGGGTTGCTTTTTCAAACTGTCATGACCTGCTTTGGCATGCAAATCCATCCCCCTCTTGACAAAACTGTAAGAAAAGCAAATACCCACTGCTAAGCACATTATGTTCTGCCCATATTTAGTACAAAGAGACTCTTTGCTGTGACTACAACTAAATGATGAAGGAATTTGTAACCCTCCCGTGGACAAATCCACTTGGTTTGTTGAGGGGAGGCCATGTGTGAAATGTATTCTGACTTCCATTGTATACCTTATTCCTGCTGCTTATGCCTTGTCAGATCCTGATGTGTAACTGTCCTGAGGAGATGCTGGATTCAATAATTAGAATATTTTAGATCTGGAGCAGCACTGCTGGGGAGGGGGGAAAGCAAGTTCCTTTTGTTTTGAAACCTTCCCCTCTTCTTAGCAATGAGCTTGAAACTTAGTCCTGAATATCGTTTAAATAGGAGCCTTAAATTACAGCTGGTTTTCATGTTTGTTCTTTTAAATCAAATTCTCAAGCAATTTTCTCTAGCAGAGCAAATAGGTTGGTCAACCTATTCATTTTTTCACTTGTTTTTCATTTTCAGTACTGCTCAGTTCTCACGTTCCTCTGAACAGTTGTAGTCAGGAAAGCCAGTTGGGGTGACTTAAAACTGCTCTTCAGTAGATTTCAGCTGTTAGCTCTGCTGCTGTTTTGGGGTTTGAGAATCATACCAGCCAGCTTTCCCATCCTGGGAAAAGTGTCAAGAAGTGACAGCTTCAGATTAAATTAGGGAAATTGTCCCTTGCCTTGTGACATCTATGCTCATAGAGAGTCTCAGTCTTTTTGCTCATGCTCAGTGTTGTTCATCTTTGCCACGGTCAGTAGGGCCCAGTTATTTTTCTAATTCCAGTTTCTTCTTTTAAGAACAATGAATTTCTTGGTTTGTGCTTCCATGCAAGATGATTTGACAGCTTTTTCTCACCTTTTATTTAACATTCCCACCAGCAAGCGTCAAACCAAAATGTTTTCTGCAAAGAATCACAGAATTTGGGCTGGAGTGGACTATAAATTTCCCCCACATGGGCAGGGACACCTTCCACTAGACCAGGTTGCTTGAACTTCTTTTAAATTTGTATCTTTTAAATGAGCCTTTTCTGTCAATGAAAAGAGAAATCACATGCATGTTCAGGAAAGCATTGGCTGGCAGGGTTTCCTGCATCGCTGCTGAGATGAAGCAGAGACAGGAGAATAACCTTGTCTGTTGCCTGCGGGTTAAAAGAGACCCTGGAGCCTGTCGTGGGTGTGCCCCTCGTCCTCCCCCGAGGTGGAGGTGCCATGCAGGGTTTGCTCTCCCTTTGGCAGGGACGTGGGCAACGTGGTGGAAGCCCTGTACGGGGACCTGCCCCCGCCCATCATGCTGATCGGGCACAGCATGGGGGGGGCCATCGCCGTGCACACGGCCGTCGCAAACCTGGTGCCGAGTTTGCTGGGGCTCTGCATGATCGACGTCGTGGAAGGTGAGTGGGGGTGCTCTCAGAGGCTTCCAGCCTCTCAGGTGGGCTCCTGCCTTCCGCCTCTTCTCCCAGCCCCAAATCCCTGAATGCAGAAAGTTTTGCCCCATTTTTAAACCACTTCCATCCTCCTAAGAGATCCTACGCACACAAAAATCTTTGCAGTGCGACCCCTCCTATTCCTTTTCCCAGGTGGACTCTCTGTTTGCTTTTTTCCTGCCAATTTCACAGAAGCAGAGAATCAGCTAGGTTGAAAAAGACCTTTGAGATCACTGAGTCAAACCTACGACCTAACACCACCTCGTTAGCTGGACCATGGCACTAATTTCTTTGAAATGCTTTCTTGGAGGGGAAGAGGGGGCTTTTGCTGTGGTGCTTGGTGCTGATAAATGTTTGCTGCTTTCTCTTACTATCTGAACATCCTACCTATTCAAATAATAATTTTCCAATGTGACTGTTGGCTCAGAAGTACTCATCTGTTCTTTCCTTGGCAGCTTTAAATTCCTGGGGAGCTCCATTTCTCTCTGAGCGTGTTGCAGACAGTTTTGTATAGAGGGATGTGGCAATAATTTCCTCAGATGCCGTGAAGTTGATGAAGATGATGTCGTTTGCTTTTAGGTACAGCCATGGATGCCTTGAACAGCATGCAGAACTTCTTAAGGAGTCGTCCCAAAACATTCAAGTCACTTGAGAATGCCATTGAGTGGAGGTAAGGCTTGGGCTCAGTCTCTTGAAAGGCTTGTCTTTGTAGCTTGACTCCTGACGGAAACAAACTTTATACCACGATTTGGCTGTGTACAGGCCTTCTCCCAGCCCCCAGCCCTGGGTTTAACCCTATTTCCCTGGTTTCCCCACCAGCACTTCTCCCTCTTTCTCACGGTTACAGTGACAGCAGGAGGGTCACAGCAGTTGAGCATGAGCCGCTCTGTGTTCAGTCTGACAGCAGGAGCTTTGGGAGTAGTTTGAGAATAGCCTGAGCTGTAGATGAGTTTAAGTCCTGTTTCTGGGCCTGCTGGTTCTTGAATGTCTTCAGTAAATGTTTCTGTCTTCTGATTACTTTTTTTCCTAGTGTGAAAAGTGGACAGATAAGAAATCTCGAATCTGCCAGAGTTTCTATGGTTGGTCAAGTCAAACAGTAGGTGGCTTTTGGTTTGTTTTTATTTTCAAATATTTTCTTCTGTTTTACAATACCATTGCTACATAAATGCACTTGAGAGTGAAAATTTCTTCAAGCAAAATCGCTGAACACCTTAGGTTTAATCCTGGGTGGTTTTTTTGGTTTAGAGGTTTTTCTTTTGCCAGTGAATCGGTTTCTGATTTTATTTCCACAGGTGCGAAGGGGCTGCCAGTCCTGAATGCCCTAAAGCCATAGTAGAGGGAATTATTGAGGAAGAGGAGGAGGAGGATGAGGATGAGGAAGGGGGAGGCTCTGTCAACAAAAGGAAGAAAGAGGATGACACAGAGGTAGGGAGTTCGTTGCCGTGTTTTCAGCTTCCCCTGCAAGGGCTGTCACCTGTAGTTATCCAAATCATTCTGATATGAAAGGGAGCCACTCTAGGGAGAGAAAACTGGATGAGAGCCAAGTCCAAATGTTCAGACAATTTGTGAGCTATTTGTGTCAGTAAAAAATAGCAAATTGATTGCCCTGAATCTTGCAGTCTTCACCTGAAGGCTCTTCTCTTGGCGTAGCTCCTGCTGATTTTCTTGTTCCTACTCGCGTACTTTGATTTGGAGAGAGATTTAGAAGCAAGGAGGGTCGTCCCTGGAAATGTGTAATCCACCAGAGGGAGCCAGTATTTTTTTTCTTTTTTTCTCTCTATATGCATTTCCAGGTGGCTGAGTTGGTGTTCTTTCTGCTGTTTCACTGATCACTAATGCAGAGCTCTCCCTCCTCCCTGCAGACAAAGAAGGAGCATTTATACACGTGGCGAATCGAACTGGCCAAAACAGAGAAGTACTGGGATGGCTGGTTCAGGGGTTTGTCCAACCTCTTCCTAAGCTGTCCAACTCCAAAGCTTTTGCTTTTAGCTGGTACGTGTCTCCTGCAGTCCTGGTGTGCACTTGAGTGATGTCCCACTTGTCTTTTAGAGAACAGGGTCAGCATTGGGCTGCAGTGTTTCCTGGGAATACCTGGGCTTCTCTGTGTCTCTTAAAATAGCGTGGTGGGATTGGAACTTCTCAAGTGAAAGTCAAATACAGCTGTAAGCCCCTTTTGTATCTTAATAGGAAATACAGTGGGTAAATATCCTTTTAAGTTGTAGAGAGGGCTGTGCTCTTGCATTTTTTGGCTATGTTTCCTTCCTGTCACTTTCAACGTGCAGCAGTGAAATGTCCTTGTCCTGGGTGTCAGAGGTGTTTATGTTCTGTTTTTCAAGCTAGTGTCTCTTTAAAATGTGGAGCAAAGCCTGGCTCAGAGAGTTGTGTCCTTTCTGGCCTTTCTCCAAATCATTTGTTTATTCGATTGCAGGTGTTGACAGGCTGGATAAAGACCTGACCATTGGACAGATGCAAGGTAAATATTGAATATTGTTACTCCAGCCTTACTGTAAAGCCCCTTTTTGCATGACAGCTTGTTGCTATGGGTACAGTCAATATCCAAACAAATGGGCATCAAAGAGTTTGTCCATCCCAAAGTGTTCTCAAACTGTGGTCAAGGAGAGGTGGGGAAAGTGAGGAGGGGAAGGTTCAATTTGGAGAGCTTTTGCTGTGGGTTTTGTTCAGTCTGGTGTTCAATTCTCCCAGCCGTGGAGCTGCCACACTTCTGTTGGATCAGAATGATTGTCTCTGAGAGCTTCTTTCTAATTCATTTTTCCCCCTTTTAGCTACATTCCTGATGTTCCTAGCTAGAATACCTGGGACCATCCAAAATTGTCCCATCTCCCAGTGTTTCTGGCAGACAGCAGACCAAGATTAAGCACCTTCATTCATGTTTTGGGGTTTGGATTGGGGTTTTTTCCCCCCATCCCAGCTTTCCAGAGCAACCAGTACTGGAAAGTAGTGTCAGATAGCAGGATAAACGTTACCTTAAGGTAAATCTGATAAGAGTTCCAACTCTGACACTTGCCTGCACTGAGAAGCTCTGAGAAGTTCAGCTTCATTTTAACTCCTGGGAACCCGCTCTGGTTACACCTGGGGAAGGTGAATTACGCAGCTGCTCCATGTTTTCTCTGGAGCCCACCGGCTGTGTAGGGTCTGCCGAGACTTCCTGCCATCCCCGGGGCCTCTTTTCCAGCTACACTTAGTGAGGTTAGTTGGTCCAGAAGGTGAGATCCCTGTGCTGACTCTCTCAATCCACAGGGAAGTTCCAGATGCAGGTCCTCCCACAGTGTGGCCACGCAGTCCACGAAGATGCTCCAGACAAGGTGAGCCCCCGCCGTGGCGCTGAAGCTGCATAAGACACGATCTGAAATGCAGAAAGGGAGCTGTTCCTTACCAGGGAGCAGAAATCATACTTCAGGGGCACTTTTGGCACAACAACTGGCTTTCACGAGCAGCTTGGATTTTTTAGCTGTCTGGAAAGCCCTGGCTAAGACTTTATGTGCCACAGGGCTGGGTCATGGATTTAATTCTCAGGCTTGTGGTGATGTACCTAATTCTACCCATGTGGAGTGTGGCTTTCTCCTCTCTTCCTTTCCTCCTGCAGTTCCCCACTATCCCTTGTACTAAGCTGCAGCTTTCGGGGTTGGTCTGTGTTTTGTTGAGTTGGGTGGCTCACATTTTCCAAATAGAAACCAAATGTTCCTGAAGCAGCTTTGACAGAGCAGTGCTGCTTCTGGGCACTGCTGGAATTTGTGTCCAGATGGAAGGAGGAATGTGGTGCAGCCAGCGGAGCCTGTGGTTGGAAGCACATCTGGTTTTAAAGCTCATTCTGCACTGGCAGCTGTGTTAAAACTCAGCCTTTCTGTGCTTCACTTTACCAGTCTGAAATAGGTATTTTTATCTAAAGATACTGAGTTCTTAAATTGTTACTCTTTTTTTATATATTCTAAGCAGTATTGACTAGGTTGGATGGAGCTTGGAGCAGCCTGGTCTAGTGGAAGGTGTCCCTGCCCATGACAGGGGTTGGAACTGGATGAGTTTAATGTTCCTCCCAACCCAGACCGTTCTAGGTTACTGTCCTGCATCCTGAATTTACCTTTACTCCTTGCTAAACTTAGACATTGTTTTAAGAATTACTGAAAAGGGTAGAGAAAAAGTTTGGTCACTTCTTGATGTCAGGCTCAGTGTGGGAGTAAAGCTGGAAGTGTGTTACACAGAGCTCTTGTTTTAAAGGAGCACACTTGATTCAGCAAGAGGACGTGAACTGTTGTTGGAAATACTGCAGGCTTTGAAAACTTAACTGGGTTTCGTGTTCTCTGTGTGTCCCTTTAAATCCTGAGGTATTTTTTCCCCCTTCTCTTAGGTTGCTGAAGCTGTTGCAACGTTCCTGATCCGTCACAGGTTTACAGAGCCCATCGGTGGATTCCAGTGGTAAGGCTCCATGGAGTTGTGTCCCTGAGCAGAGCTCCTGCTCTCACTGCCTGTTTGGCTCTCGAGGTGGGAGGTTGGAATTTTAGCGTGGTGCTAAAAACCACAGATAAACAAACACCTCTGAATCACCGCCAGTAATACATTTGGTGTTTGTGTTCCCTTTACATTTCCCATCTATTTACATGGGCTGATGAAACCTCCTTCCTTGGAAGGGAGGAGCAAAGCTGATTTCTTTCTTTATAGTCTGTCAGACAGCAAAATGACAAATTTTATGGCATTCAGCTTAAATAACATTTCGTTAAGTAACCATGGCCCCGTGTTGTGGAAACAACTTGCCTCACACTCCTTTGGCCAAGAAATACTGGTGAGATGAGGCAGGTAAAGCTGTGTGCTTCACTTTGCAGACTTTCCATACTTAATCTCCTGTATTGTCTTATCAAAATGACCTGTGGAAGCCAGACCCCTGGGATCAACCAGGCAGTGAGAGGTGTGATTGATAAGCTTGATAGTGTAGGTTGATGTGTAAATAGGGAGAGAGGGAGAAGACCTAAGGACTTCACAGTTAAATTTAAGTTGTCACAGAGTTTGCAGAGAATACCTTGACGCTAACATGGGATCTTTCTTCCATTCTCTTTTTTGCCTCCTAGTGTGTTTCCTGCTTGTTAATATCCTGGTGTTCTCCAGCACTGATTCCCATTGTAAATAAACTGCACCAGAGGCCACTGTGATGTATCCATATCCTCTCATCTCCCAGTCCAGCAGCAGTGAGAAGTTGGTGTGAGATTCATCCCCTAGAACTAGTTCTCCAGAATATCTAAATTCTTAGGGACTTCCTTGCTGGGAAGCAGCTTCTACTGAAGACCATGAAAAGCTCTTCAGGCCCTTGGAAGTGGGATCCTCTTCTCTGCTGCCACAAGGAAAGACCTCCTGGAATCCCATGTAGTCGATCATACCAATCTCCATCAATTCTCAGGCTTTCTTGGACCCAGCTGCAGAAGGGCTGTTGGCAGTCCAGATCCACTGAGGGCATTGCAGCACGGCCAAAGGCTTCAGGATTTCTCCGTGGAGTCACAGAATCATCTTGGAAGTGCCCCTTAGGTTTGGGTTTTATATATACGCTTTTTTTTCCCCCTAAAGCAGATGAGGAATCGGCTTCACTGGGAGCTCAGGTTTCATCTCACCAGCGCCAGCCTTAGGGGTTAAGCTGTGGGAAAAGCCTGGAGGCCACTTTCCTGGGCAAAAGTAGATGGGATTGTAAATCAAAAAGGCGAGGGGGGACCCTGAGCTCTATTTCAGAGTCTTGCAGTTTTTCTAGTGCTTGTTTTAAGTCCTCTCTGGGAAGAAGAGCCTGGATAACTCCATCTACTACAGACACATCCCAGGCCAGGGGACTCTGAACCTGTGTTTATGGGGAAGACCCAAGAGCAGCAGGGACAATGTGGTCAACAGGCAGTTTGGCTGTGTTCTGCCCCTGGAATGTGTTTGTTCTTCCCTTCTTGTAGCTGCCACACACAGCTGAGCAGAGATCAGTACCTTTGGGATGGAAAAGCATAGAATGGGCTGTAGGAGAAACCCTGGGAGAGCTTGGAGTCAGTCCTGCTGATGTTGATGCAGAGGTGTAGGCAGCTGTTCCCCCCAGTATTGGAGGAAGGACCTTGTTTCCACTGTTGCTTCCTAGATAATTTCACTGCCTGCCTTCTGGAATTCCATGTGCACAGAGAGCTTTTCTTCAGGGTTCGGTTATCCACAGACAGTTTGTGGGCTTGCTTTCACCTAAGAGTCACTTTTGAGTGTAAGAGCAGACATGTTTTGGAGCAGTTTTCCTCAATATTTTGCTGGTGGATGTCTGAAATCCCTTTTTTTTTTTTGCCTGGTGTCCGTAACCCCTTGCTGCTGTCCGATGATTTTAACCCTGCTCTGCCGAGGCAAAGTTCTGGGGTGATTTGGGAGCTGCCCTGTGCATCCCATGACAAGAGCCATCAGGAATTCTTGGCATTCGAGAGGTGCAGATGGGGCAAAGGGTTTAACCCTGGCCTTGGGCCTGGTGGAGATCCACTTACTTCTGATTCACCGGGCACAGCAGCTGTGGCCTTGCTCCGTGTCCCTTCCCTGACACATCAGGATGGGAAGCGCCTTGATTAGGGACAGGAAAGCCTCATTCCAGAGAGGAATGCCCTCCTGGCACTTTGGCCATGGCACTCAGGTGTTACAAGAGCAATTGCTGGCTCTCTGGCTTCCCTCTGTGAGTCACCACGTTAATCGTTGCATTCATTTGATGTAGTGTCCACTCCGCTTTAGCTCCTGAGGGATTCAATGGATCTTCAGTAGTCGAGATGCAAAATAGTTCTTTCCCCAGCCATGTCCCCAAAATGGTCAAAATGCTCTTTCCCAGGCAATTCCTTTGTTCAGATTGTTAGGGATTGAATAATCCAGCGTGCATATCCAGCCTCACTTCCCGGGATCATACTCATGAATGATCGTGGTGAAGTCACATTCCTCTGTGGTGAAGTAACTTGGAGAGTCTGACTTGGAGTGATTCCTCGCCTTATCCCTTTGATTTGTCAGCTCCTAACAAAGCCCAACCAAACAGAACCCTCCACGGAAAGCAAATCAGTTTTGTATTCTGTAGAAGCACCACTGGAAAAAGGAATGATTTCTGAAATCCTCTGGGCTCCCCAGGATTCTGTTTTGTTGTTAACATTGAGTGAGTGAAAAGAAAATAAATATTTCAAGAGCCTGTTTAATTGAATGGTGCATCGCTCCGTGTCAACTCCCAGCCCTGCCTTGCCCAGGAGAGGTGGCTGTTCAGGGACTCCTGTGCTACTGGGGTAAAAAAATGCCTTCCAGGGGCAGCAGCAGCACTGTGGGGGTGGGTGGAAGGGAAATTCCTTTCGGCTCCGTCAAGCTATGTACGTTTTTGAGGCTGTACTTCTGTCTGAGAAATATTAATGGCCCTGCTGCAGTTTCCAGGGGGCTGCAGGCTGGGATAAATGGCATTTGGTGAAGGATACACAGGCTGTGGTAAAAGTAACTGCAGAGGGAGGCTCACGAGAAACAGGGACACACACAAATTCCTCCCCAAAAAACTCACAGCTTTGCGTTTTTCCTGCAGCTTCTGGATTACTTAGAAACCTCTCTTGTTTTTTTCACTTGTTGGAATGAGGATCAGTGGCAGCTTTCCCAATGGAAGATCCCAGGGTTTAGCAGGAGCAGAAGATGGTTTGTTGCAGGCTTCATTTTAATTGAATAAACTCACTAAATAAATGTCTAAGACCTAGGATGTGTTTTGCCAGATTATGTGTACTGGACAAAACCATCAGGGACTTGCAGATGACTGGAGCATTGGGATTGTTGGAAAAAGATTATTTCCTGTATTGCCAAAGCAGGTACTCTTGCTTTGAATAAATCAACCCTTGAGTAAGGAATTAAACTCAGGACTGGGGCTGACCAGCTGGAATTTTCCCCTCAGACTGTGACAGGGGGTCTGCAGAGGAGATGCAGCAATAGGTAATGTTGTTATTTTTCCTCTTTTGGCAAGGGAAAGGCTTGGTCAGCCTGATGAAGCCCATCCCAGGTCTGCTTTCCACTTGTTTGTGATCTGCAAGCAGAGTTGGGATGATTTCCAAAAGGCAGAGCTGGGCAAGAGAGACCTTGGAGAATCCTCCCCAGGAGGGTCGACTGGGTATTAGGAAGAAGCTTTTTTACAATTTAGGCCCTGGCACAGAGTGCCCAGAGAAGCTGTGGCTGCCCCTGGATCCCTGGCAGTGTCCAAGGCCAGGCTGGACGGGGCTTGGAGCAACCTGGGACAGTGGAAGGTGTCCCTGCTCATGGCAGGGGATAGCACTGGATGGGCTTTAAGGTCACTCCCTACCCAAATTATTCTGATTCTGTGACTTTAGCACTGACATTTTTCCTTTTCTCCACTATTGCCTTTTCTTTTGGGAGCAGGAAGGCCTGGGAAAAGGGCTGTGTGGAGGTGCCTGGCAACCAGCCATTCACTGATTTGAGCTGGTAATCAACACTCTTGGAAATCCAGACCTGCATCTTTAAGCAAGGTCGAAAAATCGAGTTTATGGCTTTTCACTTCCAAGAAACCTTGGCCCTAGTGCGTTCCACCACCCACCTCTGAGCCTGAAGTGCCCTTTGTGCTGCCCAAACCTGCATCCCTTGGTTGTGTCGTCCGTCCGACGGTGCCGCACCCTCGGCGCTGTGTCCATGCGGCATCCGACACGGCGGGAACGGGGCTGGCTGTTTGCTCCAAGTTTTGCTTGGCCAGGTGCGGCTGAACGTTCCCAGCGTGGTGGGGTGACCTCCTGCCACGTGCTGCTGTTTCCAGAGGGAAAATGTGTGTGTGTGACTCTGTGTGTGTGTGCGTGTGTGTGTCAGTTCTCCGGAGACCACACGCTGTGTCCCGTGTCAGCCTCATCGCGGTCTTGTCTTGTTCTGTGTCTGTTTCCCTTGCCTACAAATAAAGCATTTGTGAAAAGCCTGGAGTAGGAATTCCTGCTTTCCCTTTAGCGGTGGTACTTGGGCTCCTCAGAGCAGCCTGTGGAGGAAGGGGGCTGATCCAACTGTTCCTGCACCAGACCCAACCCTTGGAAGCCTCTAGTTGTCCAAAATGCTCCCCCATCCCTTGCCTGCACCCCAGTGTGGGGAGGAGGGGGGAATTTAGTCACAGCTTTCACTTTCCCCCCTCCTTTCCGTGACCAATGACTCCCACGTGTACAGAAACATCTGGAAGTAATAAACCGTAGCACTGGGGCTGGTGAGTAACCTGTGCTCTGTTCAGCCTTCTCTGAGTCCTGACTGAAAAGCAGGAATTGGGAGAAACTGGAAATCTTCCAGGCTGGTTTACTTTCAGGCAGGATTAACAGCCCCAAAGGGCTGCTGGAGCCTCTTCCCAGTGCTCCAGCTCCTGCTGTCCTGCCCAAATGCTCCTTGCAGCTCACCCCCTATCCCTGTGTGCCTACGGAAGGGTTAATCCGCGGCTGGATAAACGCAGCCAAGGAGGGATAAACGCACATTTCTGAACCCAAAGCCAGCAGGAGAGCCTTGGGAGAGGTCTGCCTGCTGTTTCTATCCCCCTCCCCGATTTTTGCCCTTTCCCTTCCATCTGGGAAAGAGGCCAAGAGGTGATATGATGACCTGGAGCTCCCTGGGAAGCTGGGTTTCCATCCTGGGCGATTTGAATCTCATCCAAATGTCACCTCGATGAGTGTTTCGGTAGAGACAAGTTTAGGAGAAAAACGCTCTGACATGAGTATTTCCTCTAAATAAAGGGTTCCGACAATCTCCTTCTGCCAACAGGAGGTTAACACTAGCGGGTGAAAGTGAAAAAACCCCAGTCGTTTATTGCCACAGTATCCACACGGCACGGAAAAAGAAAATGAATAAATGCTAGATACTGAATTGTCCCTTACCACGCCCCCGTCCCCCCTTACTCCCATACACACACCGAATAAAAAAAACAAACCAAAATGCCAGGGGAAGAGGGAAAAAAACCCAAAACACAACGGCCGCAACGTGGTGGGGAGGGTAAAAAATGGCGCCGGCTCCTGCCTCAGGGGAGGAAAAAAACAAAGGGTTCACTCAGCAGCTCAGGCAAAACACATGGGAACCTGGGGAATCCCTGGCGTGGCTCCCCTCGTCACAGCAGATGAAGCTGGCGGATTTCGTGTCCTTTCCCTTGTTGGCTCGGCTGTCCCGAGGTCTGGGGCTGGGCCGGGGCGGCCCCTCCCCACCCCGCCGGTCCCCGGCCGATGGTCCTCCCGTCGACTCTGCTCTTGGACCAAGACCAAACCGAACAGTTCAGGGGGAAAAAAAAATCTCCAAGGCCAGAAAAAGGGAAAAAAAAACCCTTTCTTGCCTAAGCCAGCAAACCCCAAGCTAGCTAAGCGAGCGAAGAGAGGCCGGCCCTCACGGCGCGGCGGTGAGGTTTGAAATAGGCCGCGCGGAGCCCTGAGGCCCCGCCTTGGAGCTGCAGCAACAACCGTGGCTGGGCACGGGGCAGTGGTCGGGGAGCAGAAAACCAACCGTGGCTGGGCACGGAGGGACCACCAGGGAATAGAGAACCCCCCGGACAATGAGGCTGGCCGGAGCTGGGAGCCGCTGTGGCAGGGCTGCCCTCCAGCCTGACCCTCCCTTCACTGGGGCTGTGGCCCACGGCAGGTGCCGGGGTAGTGCCGGGGACAGCGCCGGCCCCCGCCCGGTCTCCGGGCGCTGCCGGAGATCCCGCCTGCCGCTCTTTGCCTCCCAGTCACGTAGGAGCTCGGTCGGGGCGGAGAAAGGGAACTTATCTGCTGGCAGGAGCTGCCATTTTGGCATTCCAAAACAGATGGGAGCCCCCGGGAGGGGGTTTGGCACCCCAGAACAGACTCCAGCTTAGTGTCTTTTGACTTTATTTCCACCCAAGTGCCCCTCCCGATCGCTCCCTGCTCCCCTTCCCTCCCTGCCTGCCTGCCCTGCCCCGCCCTGGGGGACATGCTGTGCCGGGGTGGCTTTGCCACCTACAGATGTCACATCTGTGATCCCACGGCGGCTCAGTCCTGTGGGTCAGCACTGCACGGCCGCCGAAACTCCTGCCCGTGCTCATGGATCCACTTATTCGCCACTGGAACGAACAAGGACACGGACCCCCGTCTGTTTCCATCCCTCTGCACCCTTCTCTAACCCTGCGCTGGCATCAGTGAACTTTTCCCCTGTTATCCAGGATATTTGTGCGTTCCCAGCCCCTCTTGCAGGCGGAGCTGTCCCTCCGCCCCCGTGTCCCCCCAGGGTGACACCTGGTAGCATCTCTCACCCCACTTGTCCCCGGCCAGGACGGGGCAGCCGGCGTGGAGGGTGTCCCCGTCACCATTCCCGTTCCTCCGCAGGTTCCACCAGAAAAGAGCCGCATTCTGCGAGCAGAGAAGGGTTTGGCACCCTAAAACAGAGCTGAGATCCCCATGACTGAATTTTGGCACCCCAAAACAGATCAGAGAGCCCCAAGGCTGGGGTCTGGCATCGGGAGAGGGTTGACCACAACTCCCTGCAAGAGCTGAGATACAGAGAGCGGTGTCCTCCCTTTCCTGCTCCCAGCGATTCCACATGTCCCACTCACCTTGACCACGGGCACGCTGAAGTTGGCATGGATGAAAGCAGTGGAGCCTCCAGCCTCCACTGCGCTCAGCTGGAAAAGGAGCAAAAATATTCTTTGCACAGGGAAACTGAGGCACAAAACCTCCCTTGGGCCCCAGCTCTGTTCCACTCACTTTGGCACAGCACAAACTCCTGAAACTCCACAGGCATTGGCACTTCCCACCCACTGCAGTGTTTCAGGGCAGCCCTCGCCCACCCCGTACCCTGAGGGCCAAGCCAGTGCCATCTCTCCAGGCTTGGAAATGAGGGAAGACTCACGTAGATCATGATCGTGGCAATCCTGTTGCCCGACTTCATTCTGTACAGGGGACTCTTCTTGGACTGCTCCAGAAGGGGAGGTGGGGACGGTCAGTTCCATGGCTACAGTCAGTCCTGCACTGACACAGCTCAGCCCAGAGCCACCTCACGCCCCAGCAGCACCCTGTTCCCCTGGAAAATCCTTGCCTCCCCCTTTTTTTCCCTCCTTCCTTCCCTCCCTCCCCAGGAATACCCCAGGCACCCAGCCAGGGATCACCATCTTGGGACCTTCTGTCCTACCCCTGCCAGGGGCCATCCCAAGGTCCATCACTAGGAACATCTCAGGGAATAACCCAGGGATCACCATGAGGACACCCCCAGGGTCTTCCCTTGGGCACCATCCCAGCAGCATCATGAGAGGCATCCCGGGGCCCATCTCCAGGCATATCTGAAGTGTTCTCCTTCAGAAACATCTGAGGAATCACCCCAAAGGCCAGCCCAGGGCCCATCCCCGGGACCACTCCTGCGTCCACCCCATGGACAGCCTCCAGGAACACCCCAGAGCCCACCCCAGGAGCACCACAGGACCCACCCTGGGCAGCACCCCAGGGGTCCCCCACAGCCCACGCTGGCAGCCCCCTGACCGTGGCGTGGTCGAAATGTGGCTCGTAGTGGCCTCCCAAGCCGTAGTTGACCACTTGCAGATACTCGGCGTAGGGCGGCCGCAGGTCCAGGCCGGTGACGGCGGCGATGCGCTGATCCAACGCCCGCACCACGGGGTCGGCCGTGTCCTTCAGCCAGGCGCTGTGGGACCCCCAGTTCGGGTGTGGCTGGGCTTTACCCTCAGGGCGCTGCTGGAGGAGCCGGGCCCCCAGCGCGGCTTCGCTGCCACCTCAGAGGTGGCCACGGAGCCACGGTGGTGCCGCTGCCTGGAGGACAAGGGAGCGGTGGCTGCTACCTCTTGCTGATCCGGTACTCGGCTTTCTGCTGCTTCTCCCCAGAGGCTACCACGGATCTCTGCAGCTGAAGGACACGTGGGGGATGCATGTTGCTACACGTGGGGACCCTCACACCGAGCAGGGTCGCCAAACATCCCACCCCAAGGTGTCCCACTGGGGTGAGGGAAGCAGTGACAGCAGGAGGAGCCAATGCAGTGGGGTGTCACCAAGTCAAGCCTGGTGGGGAAGCAGTTTAGGTGCACCTGTGGACCTGGTTTCTTTCAAAAAAATCTTTTGTGGGGCTCAGATGGAGCTGGGGTCATCATCCCCAGGGTCTCATAGATTCCTAGAGTGGTTTAAGGGACCTTCCAAGACATCCAGTTCCACCCCCCTGCCATAGGCAGGGACATCTTTGACTAGACCAGTTGCTCCAAGCCCCATCCCATCTGAACTCCCTGAAGGAGACTTTGGCCTTAAAACCCCTCCTGTCTCTGCATTCACCCTGGATCACGATCTCCTGGGACACCCTGCTGCATCTCCATCCCCCTGGAGACAGGGGTGGCTCACCCAGGGTCCTGCCAACCCCTTGATGGTCTCAGCCTCAGCATCGGTGATGAAATCATGGTACAGAGCCACATAGGGCTGGATCCGGACCATCTCCTTCTTGGCAGGCTGGAGGAGGAGGTAGGGGCTGCTGTTGGTCTCGTAGGAGCAGCCGAGGTGCAGGAGCCGCTCTGGGGCTGCCTGGGGAGAAAGAGGACCAAAGAGGGCGTGAGGAGGGGTCAGTAGCGGGGGGGACCGTGGCACCCCTGCCAGTCCCACCTGCCCCCTGGGGCGCTGGCACAGCTCCTCGTAGGCATCCCGGCTCTGCAGGCGGGTGCTGTTGGGGCGCTGCAGGGTGCTGGCGCTTGCCCCCGTCCCCTTCTCCAGCAGCTTCTGGTACTTGGCCACGTTCCTCGACACCCTTTGGTTACCGGGATCTGCTGGGGAGGTGGTGTCACCCAGAGTGCTGCATCCCCATCAACCCCTTCCCTGGCACAGGTCCCTGGAGAATTATCCCAGATGGGGGCAAGAAATGGGGTGAGGGAGGCTGTTGCCATGCAGAGGTGATGAGGACCTCCCAAAATCTTTCCCCTCTTCCTGCTCTATCCGGGTTGTCCCACATACCGTAGCGGAGAAACTCTCTGGAGAGGCTCAAGGCATGAGAGATGTTTCCAGCCTGGGCAGGGGAGTGGAGACCGCATGAGCATCCATCCTCCCGCCCATGGCTTGGCTCTGCTGGACACTGGGGACGGGGAGGGGACTCGTGGCTGTACCATGAAGTAGGAGAAGGCCAGGTGGTCCAGAGCGTCCTCCAGGCTGCTCCGGTCCTCCAGGTTCCAGCTGCCATAGGAGCGGCGGAAGAGGCTGGCAGCCTCCTCCAGCCACGCAATGGAGTGGTAATAGTCACCTGTGTCATAGGCCACCTGCGAGGCAGCGTGTCACCTGGAGCTGGGCCAGCCTGGCTTGCATCCCATCCCATCCCATCC
>VZRX01018359.1:23714-44842 GCA_013398075.1 Notiomystis cincta | reverse complement strand
GAACAGGAATGGGAACAGGAATGCGAATGGGGCGGGGAATGGGAACAGCAACGGGAATGGAGCAGGGAACAGAGCAGGAACTGGGCATGGAGCAGGGAACAGAGCAGGAACTGGGAAGTGGGCAGGGAATATCCCCTTGGAGCCTTCCTCCAGCCCCAAGAAGATGTCCTGTGCTGCTCCAGGGACAGGTGATCCAAGCTGGCAGAGCTCAGCAGAGTCACACAGCACTTGGGACCCCAGAGGGAACTGAGGATTTGGACCTGCTCGTATTTCACCCCAGTCTGTGCCTTGGGATCTGAGTGGGAACTGGGGAACTGGACCAGGTCAGGGCAGTGTCCACCCTCACTACACAGCAGCAGAGCTGTTGTTTTGATTCTCTCCACACTGGAACACGGTGGGAATGCACATCCAAGGTTAGAACAACATGGAAATGCTCCTTCAGGAATGAAAAACCTCAGCCAAGCACAGGATTTCCAAAATTCCTGAATATATTAATGAGCAGCCTGAGCTCTCTGGAGAGCCAGAAGTAGGGTACATGAAAAGGGACCCAGAGCTGTGCAGGGCTCATCTCCCACACCCCTGACTGACAGATCACCGTGGGTTTGTCAGCTCAGGGGACCCTCCACTAATTAATGCTCCAGCTGGGAAGAAGTTTGGGAAAAAAAAGCCAGGCAAGGCAGGGAGGAAGAACCTGAAATAACAACGTGAAGACCACGCTCTCCTAATTCTCATTAATGTTACACTTCCCTCGTGTCCGTGAGAATTCTCATCAGAGCAAGGGGAATGCTGAGCCTTTGAAGAGCTCAGCCTTCATGTTCAAAGGGCTGGAAGCACATCCAGCAGGGATTCACACACGAGGGAAGCACTGCTTTGTCCTGACATCCACAGATACCTGGATTTGCTTCACCCATCTGGGAATGCTGCAGCTTCCCCTGAAGGGTTCCTTGTGTGTAACTCAAAAGGGACACAGCAAAAAGCTGGGAATGATGCTGTGAGTGGAAATTCCTCTGGGAAAAGTGGGATGAATTGGTGCTGCACTGATTTCCCAAATCCCCCTGTGACTGGACACAGCATCCCAGGGCAGAGAATTGTTCTTATTATCCAAGGAGTAGTGACCACTTAAACCCCATAAAAATAAATCAGATAAAACAAACCACACAAGAATTCCTGGTTAAATTCAGGAGCTTGGATCAGAGTTACTCTTCCACATCTCCATCCTCCTCCATGACAGACTTACCTGGCTGACACACCCCAGTTTATATTTATAAACGTTATAAATAACATTTTTTTTTATTAAGCAAAAATAATTTCCACCTCCTTTCACCTCCCTATGCCCACTCCTAAGTCTTCTGCAGCTCTTCCATGTGTCCATGCTCCCAGAGGGGGAAGTTAAGGAAGGAATTCCTACCTGGCAAATTTATGTTGACTCAACACAAGCACGTTGCCTCTGATTTCTGCCACGATCTTGCTCTTATCCTCGGGCCGGCCGTGCTCCAGGACATGCTGGATAACGTAATTCCCATACTGATCCTGGGTGGGAAACAGTGGCAGGGGGTCACAGAAGGTGGAAAAGTCGACAGGAAGCACTTCCAAAGTGCATTCAGAGTTAAAAGTTCAACTAAAGATTAATTATAATATTTACTGTACAAATCAGTTCAATACATTCTAGTTCTGATAAAACGTGCATTCTGGGGTGGTACCAGGTGGTAAAATGATGTATTTTTGTAGAAATTGTTATTTTTATAAAACTCAGGAAATGCTGCACAGGAAATGTTGATATTCTGCCTATTCCCAGTTTTATTTTCCCTCTCTCCAGGTTCAAACCTACCAAATCCCAGTCCTGGAGGGCTGTGCCATGGCTTTGGCTCTGGTCACTGTCCTTAAGCATGTTACAGTTCTGAATTGGGAATATTCAGACCCCAGGATATTTACTGTCCAGTCCAGGGTAGCAGAGGCATGGCCTGATGCCCATGGCCAAGCTCTCCCCACTTCCCAACGCTGAGCACACAGGATTTGGGATATGGACCAGCTTGGATTTCACCCCAGTCTGTGCCTCGAGTGGGAATTTGGGAACTGGACCAGGACTTGGTTTGCTGTTTTATTCATGTGCCCCAAGGGCAGAACCCGTGGAAGATCCTGGCACACCAGGTTCTCCCAAGGACTGCAAGGAGGAGGGAAGGCAGCCAGGAGGAGAACCAACTCTTTTTAAGAATTCCAATGACCTGGCACCTCCTTTTCCCTGGAGTAAGCAGCTCTTGGCATCCCTTCTGCTCTTCCTTGGGAAGCACCAGGACACAGGGCCTCCCCACAAAGGGAGGTGACAACACCCCTGGCACCCAGGGACCCACAAGGCAGGAGCTGCTGATGTAATTCCTGCCTGCTGTGCTCATTCCCATCCCTGGTGCTCCCACAGGGGCCCTGCAGGAGCTGTCCCAGCGCTGGGCAGTGACCCAGCACACCCCAGCCCCCCCACTGACCTGCACCAGCTGCTCCGTGTGCTGGTGCAGCTCCTCCAGGATGGGAAGGGTCTGCTCGGGCAGGCAGTGCTCCAGGATCCTCTGGATCACCCGGCAGCCGTACGGGTGCGTGGACAGGGCAAACACCTGCGGACAAAGGACGGGCAGCAACACTCCATCAGCAGTCCCTGGGGCCCACAGAAACCCACTGGGACTCCTGCAGGGAATGCCAGCTCCAGCTGCAACTGGAAACACCCACCGGCATCCCAGGCACATCCCATCCCTGCCTCAGCTTCCCCAGCCACGAAAAGCAAATGGCAAAACCTCTTGATTCATAAAAAAACCCCAACAAACCAAACCCTGGAAAAACCAAGCATTGCTGGAAGCTTGGTTATTCTTCCCAAATAATTCCAGCATATTGTTTGCCAGCACGAATTTTGAGCTATTTAAGAAATGCTATGAGCCAGAAAAGTTAGAAATGCCCAGCAAAGGATTTTCCTCAACTGTTTGGATTTGTTTAAAAGCCTTAACGGTGCTTAGGAGAAGTGACAACAAAGAATCTTCCTCATTTCTAATGGATTAGCAGATCTGTGGGTGAGAACATGACACGTTCTGTTCTTGCTGCTCCGTTTTCTGTGTGAAGCACAAAGTCCCGTTTGGTTGCTTTGATTTAACAACAGCAGCAAATCCAAGTGCTGGAGTTTAAATCAACAGTCACACATGTTTAATAGCTGATGAGTAAACCCTGCAGGGAAACAGGGCTTGGAGTGCAATTAACTGCAGGGAAATCATCTGGAGGTGATACATTTCATCTGCTGGGTGCAGGTTCAGATGGAACTGGGATGACTGGTCAAGGAAATGTCAGTGCCATCAGCTGAGCTCCCAGAGATGTTTCTGCCTTCCCAAACTTCCAAAGCTTAAACTCCAGCCAGGAAATTTGTTGAGCAAGTTCCCAGCCAGAATCTGCTTGTTTTGACCCAAGCAACCAAATCCCCACTTGCCGAGGACTCCCAGCTCCTGGTTCCTGCTGTAGCAGCCCCTGGCTGTCCTCACACCCCTGTGGCAAACCCTCAGAACTTCAAGGTGCCCCTGGCAAAGCTGATTAAATTGACGTTGGAAACACCCAAAGCAGCACTTCTGCACTGGGAACTGAGGCAGGCAGAGTAAAGCCAGGCACAACTGATACCAAGGACATCAATTCAGGAGAGGACACCAATAAAAAAGCAAAAAACCAAGAGAATCAAGGACAATTGCCCATTTCTAGATAAAACTCCTGCTTTTCCCCTGCTCTGAGGCCCTTGGGAATCAGCATTCAGCATTCCTCCTGGCACCTGCAGAGACAGGGATTGTAATGAAACCTCACTTTCCTGTGCATCCCTCATTTTCCTCTCTGCTCCCCTCAAAGAGAAACAAAACCCAAATGCACAAAGTTCAGGAACTCTTTGGGTATTGGGGTCACCTGTCACTAACACAGGGTCAGCTCTGGGCTCAAACTTGCTGGGATTTTAAGGTGATAATTAAGGAATTAATGAAGTTTAGACATGACTAAGGTACTTGAGCAGCACAAAACTCTGCTCACCACCTTCACTGGGAAGATGGATTAGGGAGAGCCTTGTTTTCCCTCATCACTCCAAATACTCAATATTCCAGGAGAACAGGCTTGTGCCAGGAGGTTTTACTCTGACAGATGTGCCCAGAAATGGTAACAGGGACGTGACCAAGGAGACTCTGGACTCTCTCACGTGGCTGCGAGTGATGGCTGCTAGAACTGGGAATTGCAAGAGCTGCAGTCCCAGCTCTCTGAGGCTGCTGCAGGCAGGGGGCAGGAGCTGGGCAGAGCCTCACCTGTCCCTTGAAGGCGTCGATGATGAACTGCAGGGACTGGGGCTGCACGCACTCGATGCACTTCTGCACCACGTGGTTCCCGTTCTGGTCCTTGACGCACTTGAGCACGTGCCCGTCCAGCTCCCGAACCATCTCGTTCTACGGGAGGAGAGGCCACAAACAGAAAGCACCACCAGTGTCCCCAGCCCAGGGGGGCACAGCTGGCACTGCTGACCTGGGCACGAAGGGCACAGCAGTGAGGGGTGCTCCGCTGGCCAGGAGGTGAAGCTTTGTGGGGACAGAACCAGCAGGGGAAATCCTGCTCTGACACCCTGTCAGCAGCCTGGCTGCTGGGAGCGCCCCTGGAACAGGAGCCTGGAGCTCCATTCCAGCCCAAACCATCCTGGAAGATGAAACCCTCCTTCCTTGGAAGCATCCTCTTCCAAGTATCCACATTAGAGGAGCGCTAACTGATCCCAGCTTTCCTGTGCATCCCTTGTTTTCCTCTCTGCTCCCCTCAAAGAGAAACAGATCTAAAATGCACAAAGTTCAGGAACTCTCTGAGTATCGGGGTCACCTGTCACTAACACAGGGTCAGCTCTGGGCTCAGAACTTGCTGAGATTTTACAGAGGTGATAATTAAGGAATTAAGGAAGTTTAGACATGACTGATATACCCCACGTGCAGGGTGGAAGCTTCACTCACAAACAGAAATGGCACTTCGGGGCATTTTAACGCTCTGACAAAATCTAGGTGAGCTCAGTTTTGCAGTTGAATCAAACCCAGGAATTTTGGGAGCACTGAGTGCTCAGAAATGCCATTCTGGAGCAGCAGTGCTGGAGCCTGGGCACTGCCCTGCTGACACACTTGGCTCAGGCTCAGCCTGAAGGGAAGGACCACTCCTAACGCCTCTTTCAGATTTTTAATTTCATACCCTACATTGAGATTCCTGTAACAACCATTCCCAACCCTTCCTGAGCCAGCCTGCCCAGCACATTTTTCATCTCAATTCATTGTTCCTAAAACCCTTGAGGAAGTGCTTTATTAATGAGCTCTGAGTGGGGCTATCAGCCACATCTCTCCAAAGCCAGGACAAGGAGCTCCTCCATCCATCTCCCTGCAGGAGTGCAGGATGTTGACCCACATAGCAATAACTCAGTGAATAGTAAAGGCAAAACTCTTCCTTCAAGGGATTAAAAAATCTCTTTTAATTCACTCTCATTCTCAGTTTTCCCTACACACATGATCTGCTCCCAAGGAATTAATGGAGAAGCAGCCCCCTGGCCAGGGAAGGGGGGCACAGAGGTGACAATGACACCCAAGGACGGTGGCACAGACTCGTCACACACATGGAACACCACAAACATGCCAGGAACCAAACCAAGGGAACACCAGGCACGAGAAGGACAGGAGGGGACAGCTCAGGAACGTCAAACATCAAGAAGAAAGTTAAAATTGAAACTTACAATTACCTGCTGGTCTGGGGGGATGAACTCCAGGGCCTTCTGGATGACCCTGCAGCCGTACATCTGCAGGGCCAGGGACAGCACGTGCCCACGGATGCGCTCCGCCAGCGCCAGCTTCTGCTCCAGGCTGCCAAACTGTGACAGGAGGAACAGTCACTGCCAGGACAAAGCCCTGCCCTCCCACCCTGGGGACAAGAGCTGCCCACTGGGAAGGATGGAAGATGGACCCCAGGAAGTGAAGTGGCACAGCCACGTGTTCTTTGTCTGCCTGGCACACCCCAAAGGGGCTGGGGCCACCAGGGTGGCACCTGCCAGGTCACCAGCCCTGGACAGGTCACAGCCCCAGGGCTGCCAGAGCTCCAGGAGCGCTGGGACAGCGCTGCCAGGGATGCCCAGAGTGGGACTGTTGGAGGGTCTGGGCAGGGCCAGGACTTGGATTTGATCCTTGTGGGTCCCTTCCAGCTCAGGAGATTCTGTGATTCTGATCCTAAATTACTGGGCAGAAGCACCAGGAACTCTGGTGGAGAAGGACCAGTGTCAAGAGAGAGGGGTGGGACACAACAGTTATCCAGCAGCTGCTGTTACTGGAGTTTGTCCCTTGTTCCTGAACCCACGAGCACTGGATTTAGTGCAGCTCAGCACAGTATCCTGGACACGTTTTGCTGGATCTGCACCTCACAGAATCCCAGACTGGTTTGGGCTGGAAGGGACCTTAAGGCTCAGCTCATTCCAACCCCCCTCCACCGGAAATTTACATGTCCTGCACACCTTGCTGTTTATCCTGACACATTTTACATCTCCAAGTGTTATTTTTCAGATGAATCTGAGTCCCACCCCTCAGCCACCCCAGCAGGAAAGATCCAACAGCCTGTGGGGAGGAGATGCTGTCAGTGCTGACAGTTATCCATGGTTTTAGCCTCAAGGCAGGCTTTTCAAGCTCATCCCCCACCTCGGCACAGCAGGAACCCCAGGAAGACCTGCAGGGGAGGGCAGACTTACCTCGAAGAACTTCTGGATGACGTAATTCCCAAACACATCCACCATGAGCTGATAGGCTGCCTGCAGGATCTCGTTGAACACCAGCTGACGCTCTGCCGGGGTGGCACGCTCCAGTTTCAGCTGAATAAACCTGAAAAACAGGCCTTGGAGTGATGCCACGGGCACATCTGTTCATTCAAACCTTCCCAAAGCCTCATCCGTGTGCTCCAGAAACCACCGTGAAAAATCCCATTACACCATGAAGATGAAGCACTTTCATTAACCTGAGCATCCTATTACAAGTTAAATATCCAAATTTAGGACATTTCAGTGATCCAGGACTTGCAAAGCTCTTGCAAACACGGATGTTCTATCCAGCCATCTGAAAGCTCAGAGTGGTCACACGTTGGAATCCTCATTCCAAGAAAAGCAGATCTCAGTGGAATAATGCAGCGAATCTTGTGTCCAGCTGGCTTTTAAAATGAATTAAGCTGTGCCAGAGGGGTGAGTGAGCAAACCACAAATCAGGGAACTCCTGTCTGAGGAGGAATTGCTTGTCCCCAGCCTTGTCCCCACTCTCAGGCCTTGCACAACACTCTCAGGCACGCACAGGGGGGGATCACTGGGGTGTCTGGGCAGGGCCAGCAGTTGGACTGGACAATCCCTGGGGATTCCCAGTGGGACACTGGCTTGGCTTTTCCCACTTACTCCCTGCTCTGCCTCAGCTTCGAAAAGCGACACAAAGCACGACCGCAAAACTCAACCAAGGAAACACAACCACAAAATGCAACTGCAAACCACAGCTGCAGCTCCGTCGAGGAGTGGCCGTGCCCGGCTTCCCCAGCCCGGCTTCCCCAGCCCGGCTTCCCCAGCGCACCTGGAGCCGTGCTGGTCCTGGGAGAACTCCATGATGTGGCCGGCGATCTCGCGCAGCTGCAGGTTGGGGTAGCGGTTGTTGCGGAAGTCCTCGAGCAGGCGGCTGCGGCCCGAGGGCATCACGTCGGACATTCCGTAGCGCAGCCGGGACGATGGGAACAGGGTGCTGCTGGGGCTGAACAGGCTGGAGGCGCTGCTGGCGCTGCGGTACTTGGCCTCCGCGCCCGGCGCCGCAGAGATGTAGCGGCCACTGCCGTTCGTCAGCCCCCCTGCGAGGAACACGGCAGGGATGGGCTCCGTGGGGACAAGGAACACGGCAGGGATGGGCTCCGTGGGGACAAGGAACACAGCAGGGATGGGCTCCATGGGGACAAGGATGGGCTTCATGGGGACAAGGGAGAACAGCAGGGATGGGCTCCATGGGGACAAGGGAGCAAGGCATGAATGGACCTCATGGGGACAAGGCATGGATGGACCTCATGGAGACAAAGCATGGAGGGATCTCAAGGGACAAGGGAACAAGGCAGGGATGGACCTCATGGGGACAAGGGAACACAGCAGGGATGGGCTTCATGGGGACAAGGGAACACGGCAGGGATGGACCTCACAGGACAACAGGGATGCAACTGTGACACTGGATCCCCAAGTTCTGTTCCACCATGACGGGGGTCTGACACTCAGCTAGGCAGGATTTCTAGGTGGGATTTCTAAGGAGAATTCCTACGTGGGATTTCCTCACTGGAAGGGTGGTCAGGCATTGGAACTGCCCTGGGAGGTCTGGAGTCCCCCATCCCTGGAGGTGTCCAAGGAATGTCCAAGCTGGCACTCAGGGCTCTGGGCTGTTAAGGTGGGGATGGGCACAGCTTGGACTTAGTGACACTCGAGGTCTTTTCCAACCCTGATGATCCTGTTTTATGATGTACAGGTTGGAACTGTCCAAGGACATTTGGAATCCCCATCCCTGGAGGTGTCCAAGGAATGACCATGAGGTGCTCAGTGTGGATTGGTCACAGGTCGGATTTGAAGACCTTGGAGGGCTTCTCCAACCCTGATGATCCTGTTCTATCTGTTTTGTGATGTTCAGGCACTGGAACTGCCCAGGGAGGTTTGGAATCCCCATCCCTGGAAGTGTCCAAGGAAGGACTGGATGTGGCACTCAGTGCCTTGGGCTGGTTGATCAGTCACAGGTGGGACTCAATGACCTCAATGGTTGGAGGTTTCCACCTGGATTTTGTGATTCCTGACCAAGCTGAGTGAGCTGCCCTCCAAGGAATTTAGATCCGTGGCATCCGTGGCACTGCTGGATTACAGTGGGAACAGCTACAGCAAAGGACCTTGCTGATGTCCTGTGATTCTGACTCTGTTCAATGACACCAAATCTATGACTGTGGTTTTCTGACACACTGAAACAACTTCTGGTCCTCCCTCTGTGTCCAAACTGCCTGAACCACACCAGTGGCAATCCCAACACTCCCAAATTTTAGCTTTTTTGCTGTTTCCACTGCCTTTGCCTCCATCCTCAGGTTTTTCCCACCTCTCCTGCTGCCCTGGCAAGCACCAAGTTAAAAGAAGTGTGCTGGGGGTGGGGGATCGATATAAAAGTGTAAAAGTTGTGGATATAAAAACTGAAATAATTATTAAGTGCAGGTAAATACCAATAAATTAAAAACCAATCAAGTTTTTAAACCCCCATGCCTTCACAAATGGCTGAAATTCTGTATCCACATCACAAGGATGCTGTGATATCCAAAACCAGGAATCTAGGGACAGCTGATGCTTCATCCCACAAGGAGAAGCTCAGATAGGAACAACCTTAAACCTTCCAATGCTGTTTCCCTGCCTGCAATTTTTCAGGATGTGGCTCAGCACAGTGACAGAGGATTTGATTTCTCCCTTTCCTGCGGGGCTCGGGATCCCTCTGCTGGTCACAGGGCACAGGAGGAGCCTGCATGGATTTTCCTGGCTGGAACAAAGCCCTCCGAGGGAGCACATCCTGATCACACAGGGACCTGCAGGGCCCAGCTGAGGCAGGGGGCAATCCCAGGGAAACGAAGCTGCAGGAATCTGTGCCACGGAGGGGAGAGCTCCAAGGAAACCTTGGCAGGGCTGCCTGCAGAGAACCAGCTCCAGGCAGCTGGGCTGGAATTAAAATATTCCATAAAAACAGAGCTCAGGGAGCTGCACTCCTCGGCCATTGACACCTGGAGGAAGCTCCCATGCAGGAAACTGGATGAGAATTCTGTATCTGATAACAGCCTAATTATTAATTACGACCTCTGTGGTTCATGTCCAGCTCGGGGTATTCCGACATTTTACGTCTCTGAGCTGGGTGAATTTCTCTGGAGCTGGGGTCAAAACTCTCCTTTCCCAAGAAAGGGAGGACCATTTTCCCCCCCTTTTTTTATCCAAGGAAAAGCAGAGCTGAGAGCTCCTTGTAATGGAGTGCTCATCACCTCCTGACTCCCACAGGGAGCACCAGCTCCTGGGAAGCTGCCGGGTGATATTCCTGGAAGGACCAGGATCGCCACAGGATGAGTAAAGCACCTTCCAGGTGAAGGAAACCCAGGAGGGACAAGCTGAGCAATGGGGCACCAATGCTTCCCACTCATCTGAAATTCTCAGAATTCCCACATTTTGTTCACTGCCTGCAGCAAAGTAAGAGCTGGGACTGCAGTGGGCAGTTCCTGATGGGCAAGGGGAGGGTTTGGCACTGAGGCCGTTATCTCTTAGTTAAGAGCACAACCAGTACAGAAAACCTGTCAGAGGCTTTCTGAGAAAACTCTGGTCACTGGAGATTCCAAATAAACCCCTTGGACACTTCCAGGGATCCAGGGGCAGACACAGCAAATCTGGGAATTCCAGCCCAGTCTCCCTCAATGAACAATTCTCTTCCAATTTTATTTCATAAAAATCTCCTCTCTTTCAGCTTAACCCCGTTCCCTGTGTCCTGTCCCTCCATCCCTTGTCTCCAGTCCCTCTCCAGCCCTCCTGAAGCCCCTTCAGGCCCTGGAAGGTGCCCTAGGATCTCCCTGGAACATTCTCCTCCCTATTAGAAGCATTAAAATTTCTTTTATACTCAAAGGAAACCAGATCTCCCCTTCCCACTGCCCTCCACTACAGGTGAAACAGAAACATAACAAAAATAAAATTGCTTTCCATGGATTTCAAGGTCCAACCCCCCAAATCAGAGCTATCTCAAGTGAGATTTCATCTGCAGGATCACCCAGCATGGAATCAGCCCTGGAGAAGACCTGGCTACAAGGACAGGAATATTCTGGGAAGATGGGAACTCCCACACTGACCCTCTGGAGCACAATCCATTTCTGGGGGTGCTAACTCCAATTTCCTTCCAGAGTTTGTTTCCAAACAGATCCACCTTCCTCTGATCCAGAGGAATTCTTAAGATTCTTTGATCCCAAAGGATGTTTAAGATTCTTTTTTTTTTTTTTGCTGCAGGGCAACCAACTTTTCCTTCCTGGCAGGTTTGGAATCTGCTTCCTCCTCAGCACTAATTTATTGTGGCCATTTACCTGTCAGCCAAGGACTCCTCAGCTGCATAAATCAAGTTAAAATCCTTCCAGTTCTATTAAAGCTCTGAACAAGGCACGATGGTAAATCTAAAGCTGATCTCCAAAAATCATATTTATGGCTATTCCAACTAACCTAGAGCCAGCACTGGATTTATCACACATGCATGGAATAAACATGATAAACACAGAGCCTGCTGAGGGGGGAAAAACTGCTCTGAGAGGCAGAAGTTTTGTTAAACCCAGCAGATTCATGACACGACCAAAACCAAGGGAATTTTTTGGAGGAAATATTAAATTACCTGCTGTAGGTGCAACAAATAATCTCTTTGGTTTGTTTACGAGGGAATGAACACTTCAGGAGGTGCAGATGAGCTATGCTTTATTATTTAATGTCTGCTTTATCTGTTCTGGAGATTTACTTTATTGTGGGCCAGGCAGAAGCTCTTTGAGAAGATTCAGCTGCACAAGTCCTGGATCTTCCCAAAATTATTCCTCCTGTGCTTTTGGTAAGGCCACACTGATGGGAAATTTTCCAGGGCAAACTCACTAAATCCTCAGCTCAAAGCTGAGCACTGCTCCAGAGGATATTGGTTAAAAGTAGGAATTGTATTCCAAGCTCATTATTCCCAATTTAACGGGTATTTTAAAACATCCCCTTTAAAACCATTTAAATTGAAGATCAACCCTCCTTATTTATTTTATTCCACAAACTACTGCTGCTGCTACCAAAGCCTGTGCAAGAAAATCCTGCTTTTCAAACACTTGGGAATATCATCCTTAATTTTGAGCTGAGGAAATAGGGAGGAAAAGACAGAACCCTGCTGTTCCCAACACAAACTGTGAGGGTTGGACTTGATGATATTAAAGATTTCTTTCCCACCTAAATGATTGTATGATCCCAGAGTGTGATCAGGGCTGCACGAGCAGGGAGCCAGGGATGCTCCAGGGATGGTCTGGGGAGCCTGGGATGCTCCAGGGATGGTCCAGGGAGCCAGGGATGCTCCAGGGATAGTCCAGGGAGCCAGGGATGCTCCGGGGATAGTCCAGGGAGCCAGGGGTGCTCCGGGGATAGTCCAGGGAGCCAGGGGTGCTCCGGGGATGCTCCAGGGAGCCAGGGATCCTACAGGGAGCCAGGGATCCTACAGGGATGGTCTGGGGAGCCTGGGATGCTCCAGGGATGGTCTGGGATGCTCAGGGCAGCAGAGGAGGGCTCTTACCCAGGTTGAGGCTGGAGGAGGATCCGTGTGAAGACAAGGAAGGAGGAGGAGTCTGCGAGTGCCCGGGGCCTTGGCTGGGCAGGGGCATCCCCACGGGGCCGGGGGAGGAGGAGAAGCCGAGGCCGTTGTAAAAACTGTGTCCTATGGGGGTCAGGCTGCTCGAGGTCCTCTTGTACAGGTCACTGCTGCCCGTCAGCGAGTCCCGGCGCGAGCCGCTGCCCGTGGTGGAGTTTGCCACTGGAAAAACGGGGAAAGAGGGAGATGCCAACCAGCCTGAAATGCTGGAGAGCCCCAGCTCCAGTGCACCAGGCTGGTGGCTGTGAAGGGAGGAAACAGAGTCATTAAAAGCTCGCTCTTAATGACCAAACGGCTCAAAAACTTATCCAGTATCCTGTCCCTGCCCTCGGAGCTCGGCACTTTTATCGTCACGGAGCTCGGGGAGAAGGAGCCCCAAAAACCCCGGGAGGAGGGGTAAGGGGTAAAACCTCCCTGAAGGAAGGAGCACGCTGGTTTGGGACACCCTGAGCACTTGGGGAACACCGTGAGCACAGTGGGGACAACCCTGAGCACCTGGGGAAACCCTGAGCACTTCGGGACACATTCAGCACTTTGGGGACAACCCTGAGTACTTTGGGGACACCCTGAGCACTTGGGGACACATTCAGCACTTTGGGGACAACCCTGAGTACTTTGGGGACAACCCTGAGTACTTTGGGGATATATTCAGTACTTTGGGGACATATTCAGTACTTTGGGGACAACCCTGAGTACTTTGGGGACACAGTGGGCACTCTGGAGACATACTCAGCACCTTGGGGACAATCCTGAGCACTTTGGGGACACCCTGAGCACTTGGGACACATTCAGCACTTTGGGGACAATCCTGAGCACTTTGGGGACACCCTGAGCACTTGGGACACATTCAGCACTTTGGGGACAACCCTGAGTACTTTGGGGACACCCTGAGCACTTGGGGACACATTCAGCACTTTGGGGACAACCCTGAGTACTTTGGGGATATATTCAGTACTTTGGGGACATATTCAGTACTTTGGGGACGACCCTGAGTACTTTGGGGACACAGTTGGCACTCTGGAGACATACTCAGCACCTTGGGGACAATCCTGAGCACTTTGGGGACACCCTGAGCACTTGGGGACACATTCAGCACTTTGGGGACACCCTGAGCACTTTGGGAACACCCTGAGCACGTTGCTGTGGCCCTTCAGGAGAAGCTGGGGCTCCCCAGAGCTCCTTCCCCTCATTCCCTGGGATAACAGGAGGTTTCTCCTCCCCTCCTGTTCATTCTCGGCCATCAGAGCTGCACCAGGACATTTTCTGTCTCTCTGTGCTTGCTCAGAGCACGCTCAGCAGGGGCACATTCACCTGAAACCCTCGTGCTCACCTCTCACCACATCAGGAAACAGCTCCTGTTTGCCCCCAGCTTTATGGGGCAGGAAAACTCAACAGGATTTCACTCACAACCCCCACGGTTTTTAGGAGCTGTCTCCATAGGCAAATACAAACTCTTTAAATGCACTGTCAACTTGAGGGGGAAAAATCAATTTTGCATTAAAATCTTGTTGAATAAATAGTGAAATTGTTAACACAACTGATCATTTTTCATGACTGCACATGGGCCCCAAAAGCAGCAGGGTCAGAGTTTTCTTCACTGATTGAGGGAAAACAACTTTGTGCATCTTGGCACTGAGCAAACCACTCATGGAATTCCATCAGTTAAATAAACTGAGGGGAGAGAAGCAAATGCTGTGTTTACCTGGAACCAAGATGGTTCAAATCCTCAGGCTGGGTTGAAGAGAAATATTCAGAGTAAGTTTTTATTCCAAACTATTCCTCTGTGAGGTGACAGCACCTCCTTGAGCCTGTTCTGATGGAGCCAGGTTGGAACCTGCCCCTCACCCTGATGAAAGCAGCAAAGTTCAGGACAAAATTACTGCCCTGAGACTTAGCAGTAATTAAAACAATTGCTCCACTTCAAAAAAACAGACCTAAGGAGGAAAAAAAAGCTAAAAAACCACAGACATCTCTGGATGGGTCTGATTCCGAAAGAACCTTGGTCTGCAGCTGCCCAACAACATCAAACCATGGGTGGGAGGTGCCTCACAACCACAGGAGTGACTCTTTCGGGGTGTGATGGGAACAATTCTCAGAATAAAGCAGGGAAACCACCTCAGATGAGCTTTCTTAAAGCCATGAGGAGTTCCTCGGCCTTTATTCCGAGGTGAGAGGGGGGGATACACTTGGAGCCAATTCCTGTCAGCCCAGCACTCCACACACAGGTAAATACTCACCAAGGGGCTGACAGACACCCTGTGTAACAAACCACCTTCATTACTCTCTTACTGCTAATCAGCACCTACCAAAAGCATTTGTAACAAGAACTGCTGCAGATTTTAGAAGCCTGAAGCAACCCCTGCAGGGGACGGATGGGGAGGGCTCAGCTCAGAGCAGGAAGCCCTCAGACCGGGGCTCTCTCCCCGAGTTCCCAGGCAGAGCCCTCACCTGCTGTGCCGAAGCCTCCGAGCGCCGAGCCCAGCGTGGCTCCCAGGGAGCTGCTGCTGCCGAAGCCCAGGGAGGTGTTGGCGGGCTGGGCAGAGCCCTGCGAGAACAGCGAGCTGCTCTGCGAGTTGCTGCTCAGGGAGTTGTTGCCGTAGAAGGAGCTGGAGGCCAGGTTGTTGGTGGGCTGCTGCTGGGGCTGGGGCTGGGGCTGCTGCGTGCCCAGGGCTCGGAAGGGGCCGTTGGTGGTCCCTGCCAGCCCTCCTGCTGCTCCGTTGGCCGAGGCCGCGGCCGCCGCCACCGCTGCGGGACACAAACGTGGGGAAAAATGGCAAAAAGCACTGGAAAGTCCATTTTCGTTGCGTTTTTGGAAGTTAAAACTTAGCAGGTCGCTTTGAATTGCTACAAGTTTTGCCTTTCAGGATCAAACTCTTCATCAGTCTCTGGTTTTCCTATCTGAGCTGCCCACAGCCCCCAGACTCCAGCCATGCCCAGCTGTTGTTGCTGCTCTTGTGCTGTTGAAGCTGCACAGATCAAAACCAGGAATGGTCCTTTCTCCAAAGATCTCAGATCAGATTGGTTCGGCCCCACACTCACAAGAGCCAATTAAGAAACCTGACTTTTGAAATAATTGAAATGATCCTTCAGCAGATGGAACACCGACCTGCAGTGCCAAGAACATCAAACCCGAGGACTTTTGGTTTTCAGCCAGTTCCAAAGTTAAAGAAAAAACAAAATAAACAACAGCTACAAGAAAACAATTAAAAGCCTATTTCATAATCTGAGCCCAGCGCTGGCAGGGGCTGCTCACACCAACAGATTCTGGCTGAAAAATCCTTTTAAAGTCTTGAACTCCCAAGGAACCCAAATAAATGCCAAAAAACTCACAGCCATTTTAGGCACGGTGATGATATCATAAAGTGCAAATCATGGAATGGTTTGGGATAGAAAGGATCCCAAAATTCATCCAGTTCCACCCCAGGGACACCTCCCACTGTCCCAGGCTCATCAAAGCCCCATCCAGCCCGGACAGTGTCCCTTGGACACTGCCAGGGATCCAGCGGCAGCCACAGCAAATCTGGGAATTCCAGCCCAGCCCCTCCCCACCCTCCCAGGGAACAATTCCTTCCCAAGATCCCATCCAGCCCTGCCCTCTGGCAGTGGAAGCCATTCCCTGTGTCCTGTCCCCCCATCCCTTGTCCTCAGTCCCTCTCCAGCTCTCCTGGAGCCCCTTTAGGCCCTGGAAGGAGCTCTGGAGTCTCCCAGGAGTCTTCTGGGAATTCTGAAGGCTCTAGGAGGTGGGAAAGAAGGTGCCATGGAGAAATTTAAATACCTGCCGTGAAACTCTACAAAGTAATTCAGAATTCCTGCTCCTTTCCCTCTCCGTGGCTGCTCCAGAGGCTCAGCCCAAGTTGAGCACAGAGAACGTTTCTCAACAACCATCCCTGGATGGATCTCAGTGAGGGCAAGTTTGTCATCACTGCCAGTGGAGCACGGAGGGGTGGGGACCTAGCAGTCACCTGCAGGGACCAGGACTCACCTATCTGAACCACTGGGGGGGACAGGACTCACCTGTCTGACCTGGAGGGACAGGACTCACCTGTCTGACCTGGAGGGACAGGACTCACCTGCCTGACTGACCTGGAGGGACAGGACTCACCTGTCTGACCTGGAGGGACAGGACTCACCTGCCTGACCTGGAAGGGACAGGACTCACCCGCCTGACTGACCTGGAGGGACAGGACTCACCTGCCTGACCTGGAGGGGACAGGACTCACCTGTCTGATCTGCAGGGACAGGACTCACCTGCCTGACTGACCTGGAGGGGACAGGACTCACCTGCCTGGGCTGCAGAGGAGCTGATGATGACAGGGGCAGGGGCCACCAGGCGCACGGGGGCCCCCAGGCCGTTCCTGGCCCCCGCGTTGACCACGAGGGCTCCGGTTTGGTCGTAGTAAGCAGCAGGAGCCAGCACTGGGTAACCTGCAGGGGCAAACACAGGTGACAGGGCAGGTGACAAACACATCACTCTTGTCCAGGTGAGTGCAGTGCAAGAGGGTTTTAAAAGGAAAAGCTGAATGGGAAAAAAGAGAAGCAAGAACAGCCCTGCTTGTCCCAAAAAAGTCCACGATCTTACACTCAGAATTTCAGGTAGAAAAGACTTTTTGCCCCTTGAACCTTTTCTGTCTCACTGCCCTCAGTGCAAACTCAGACAAAAAAAGGGTTCCAAATACAAAAGCACCACTTCTGTTCCAGGGTTAAGTACAACGTGTGCTGGGAGTTTTGAGAGCTGGGAACACCCTGCCCACCCAACACCCCCAGTGTGAGCTGGGGCTGCCAGGGTGCACCCACAGGGAACTTCCAGTTATGTACTTTGGAGGGTTGGTACCATAAAATAGTCTTTAATGTAGGTAAATAAACTCCCATAAATGCTGGTGATACACAGCAGCACACTGACAGAATACAGTGATTTAGGCACTTCATTATGGAATTTTACATTAAATGAAAACATTAAAATTAAATGCAGTGACTCTCCAAGGTGGGGGGTCACTAAGAGAATGCTGCCTGTGAATATTTGCTTTGCAAATGTAGGTACAAACATGTATCTGTAATTGTATATATGTGTGTATTTGCTTTGCAAATACAACCCAAATAACAGAGATTAAAGGAAATCTGCAGACTGCTGGAAATCTGCACAATTTGTAACTTAATACAGCAATGTTCTTCTTAAACAATAAAAAAATCCCACTAGCAACTATGTGACGCTGCCAGCAAGGAGACCTGAAATCCAAATAATCCTTTTTTCCTTTTTTGACCAGTATGACACATCTGCACATTATTCTGATGAGCTCAGGTTTGTCCTTTGCCACCACAATAATATTCTGAATAACTGAACCTCAGCAGCATTTTACCCAAAAGCCTCAGGGATCAGAGTCAAGAGTTCCTACAGCAGCTCCTCCAATGAAGAGCTACAAATGGGAACTAAACCCTACTCTCTTTTATCCCTTATCTTTCCCTGTTTTTAAGCCTCTGGGAAGAGCAATCATGGAAGGGAAGCCTCTGTTAAGTCAAGCACCTGACAGGGATGGAGAGCTGAGATAAATGAATGGGACTAAGAAACCTGTGAGATTTAAAATACAGATCCCATAAACCTGAAGTATCCACAGGAAAATCTGGAGGTGATTTTGCACAGGAGCCATCAATTCCTGGAGCACAATGCAGCCACAGGGCGATAACACTGCTGTCACCTGTGACTACTCAGTGTGACACAACCAACCCTCAGAGGAACCCCCACAGCAAGAGGAGCAGGCACTGCTGATGCCAGGCAAAGCAGCCCCAGCAGAGCCCGTTTCCCAGGCTGCCCTGGCACTGGCCAGTGCTGGTACCTGGCATTCCTGCTGCCAGCCCCTGGCCGAAGGCGAGCGCGGAGTTGACGGCGGCAGCGGCCACCAGAGGATCCGTCTGCTGGCCCTGCTGGTTCTGGTTGGGAGTCAGGGGACGCTGGCTGGCTCCTCCACGGAGAACCTGGGGAGGACACAACAGGCACTGGGTTATTCTGGGATCCAGGAGAGATTCCAGCAGCACCAGGAATAGAGGGGACACCCTCTCTCCTTTGCTCCCCATTCACTTTTCTTCACATTCAAACAAGACATGGAGGGGCTGGAGCGTGTCCAGGGAAGGGAACAGAGCTGGGAAGGGGCTGGAGCCCCAGGAGAGGCTGAGGGAGCTGGAAAGGGGCTCAGCCTGGAGCAAAGGAGGCTCAGGGGGGACCTTGTGGCTCTGCACAAGTTCCTGATAGGAGGGGGCAGCCAGGGGGGTCGGGCTCTGCTCCCAGGGAACAGGGACAGGAGAGGGAACTGCCTCAGGCTGGGCCAGGGCAGGCTCAGGGTGTGTATCAGGGAAAATTCCTTCACTGAAAGGGGGCTCAGGGCTTGGCAGAGGCTGCCCAGGGCAGTCGGGGGGGTCCCCATCCCTGCAAGTGTTCAAAGCACGTATGGACGTGGTGCCTGGGACATGGGTCAGTGCTGGGTTAGAGCTTGGACTTGATGATCTTTAGATAGCTTTTCCAACCTTTCTAATTCCCTGATCCCACCTCCAACACTCATGCTCTGCCAGAAGTGTTTAGCAGCCACCTGCCCACCTCAGCTAACGTTTGGTCCCTGTCCCCACAGCCCCACTAAAAGCCCACAGAGCCCCGCTCAGGAGCTGGGGGCCAGTGACAGGAGCTGACCTGGCTTTCCCCGAGCCAGCAGCCCCTGCAGAAAGCAGAGCTGGTGACACAGGAGTGACACAAGAAACACTCCCAGGAAATCATCACCAAGGAGCCACAGTGGGGTTTGCACGGCCGAGCTGCTGTGGCTGAGTCCCTCCCATGGGACGATGGCAGAGTGGCCCTTCCTGTGATCACCAGGGCCGGGCTTGGTTTGCCGGAGCCTCACCCGGAGCTGCTGCAGGATCTGTGAGCTCAGCTTATTACAGGAGCCACCCCTGTGCCCTCGGCACATCCTGGCACAGAGGTGACACCGTGGGTGCCACCTGCCCACGGTATTAATGGGAACAACTGACTGTGCACGGGGAGGCTGGGAAGGATCCTGAGGTTCCCTGACTGGGATGTGCCCCCCGAGGCTGCTGTGCTGCCAGAGCCTGGACAGGAACCCTCCAGCCCAGGGAATCTCTGGGAGCCAGGAATTCCAGGGGGTGCAGGCAGCAGCGCTGAAATGCTGATGGGTTTTATTAACAGACTGTTAAAGGGTCACAAATCAAGTGTCCACGCTCAGTGCTCCAGGTTTGCAAAGCCTCTGCTTCAGCACTTTTAATGCAAACAACCCCTCACCGAGGAAGGTTTGCATTCCAAACCCCGCTGCCGACCCCACTCATGCCTGCTCCACGGCCATAAAGGTAATGAAAAATCCCATAAAGGCCACTGGCACTGAGATATTTCATTTTAATAGCCTCAGCCTCTGCAGAAGCTCTCTCAGCTCACGCCTGCTGCATCTTTAAAGGCCTTAGAACACCTCCTGACTCCGGGGTTTGGTTTTCAAAGGGTTTTCGGCTTCTGAGTTGAAAAATTCAGCTGCCAGTTGCTCTTTATTCTGTCACCTCCATCAACCAAGGACCAGCCAGGGGAGGTGCTGAGGGGACTGAAGCCCAGCTCTGGTTCCTGATGATTCCCCTCACACACCAACAGAACCACGGGTTTGCTACTGTGCAGCTCAGGCCATTCCCAACCGGATCCATTGGTGTTTTCCAAAGCACTGACACTCTGTAATTCACCACCACCAATGGACGTGTGCTACTCCCCATGTGCACGATGGATAAATCAGATTACAAATGTACAGGTGGCTCTTGACCCTTTGTTTTTGGGGAGGGCAAAGGGGTTTTTCCTCACTCAAAACTACTCAGAGCTGAGGTCAGGATCAGTCATGAGAAAAATCAGGGTTTTAAATGGCTGGAGCTGTGGCTGGGGAGGGTTAGGCTGGGTTTACACAGAAGTAGTTGAGTTGGAAAAGACCTTTTAAATGCTCAAGTCCAGCCTGTGACCTCACACCACCTTGTCACTCAGAGCATGGCCTGAGTGACAGTGGCACACCCAGGCTTTGCTTCAACACCTCCAGGCACATTGGGCAATCCATTACTTTGTCCAATCGCCCTCTGGGAAGAAATTCTCCTGCTGTTTTTAACTCAGAGGGAATGGGACTGGATTGGGACTGGGAATGGGCATGGGAATGGGAATGGGCATGGGCATGGGAATGGTCATGGGAGTGAGCATGGGAATGGGCATGGGAATGGGCACGGGAATGGGCACGGCCCCGAGGCTGACAGAGTTTGGACAGCGTTCCCTGGGATGCCGAGGGTGGGATTGCTGGGGGGTCTGGGCAGGGCCTGGAGTTGGGATCTGTGATCCCTGGGAGGACATTTCCAGCTCAGGACATTCCCTGTGCAGAGCCCAGGCGCTCCCAGCCCCGGGAAGCCCCCAGGCCGTACCTGCTGCTGGCCCTGCTGGGTTTGCTGCGTGGTTTGCTGGTTGGCCGAGTTGGTGGCGGCGGCGGCGGCGGCCGCTTGCTGCTGGAAGAGGCTGGCAGGATAAACTCCCCAGGGAGTGACTCCATAGTACTGGTGAGGGACCACAGCTGGACCTGGAACACACCAGGGGCAGGTGAGCTCAGCACCCAAAAACTGCTCACAGTGAGAATACACCAGGGGCAGGTGAGCTCAGCACCCAAAAACTGCTCACAGTGAGAACACACCCGCGACAGGCGAGCT
>VZRX01018359.1:0-15420 GCA_013398075.1 Notiomystis cincta | reverse complement strand
AGCCCTGAGAGCGGGCACAGAGAGCCCTGAGAGCGGGCACAGAGAGCCCTGTGAGAGCGGGCACAGAGAGCCCTGAGAGCGGGCACAGACAGCCCTGAGAGCGGGCACAGACAGCCCTGAGAGCGGGCACAGAGAGCCCTGAGAGCGGGCACAGACACACTGTGTTGAAACCAGGCACTAACACATGGTGTCCTTAAATCAGGCACAAACACTCCTTAACTCAGGCACAGAAAGACGAACAGTGTCCTGAAATCAGACACAAAACCACTGTGTCCTTAAATCAGGAACAAACACCCCAACACTGTCCTGAACTCAGGCACAAACACCCCAACACTGATGAACCTGGGCACAAAAAGCAGCAACTCCCTCCTTCTCAAGCCATCCCTTCACACCACATTTCCTTCCAGCCCTACAGAAACTCCCCTCTCCATCTCCAAAGGATCTGAGCTCCTCTGGAATCAACTGCCCCACTTAATCCAGCTGGAACCCCCATTCCTGCAGCCCAGCCCAGCCCAGCCCAGGTGTCCCCCTGCTGTTCCCTGTCAATCCCAAAGGTCTTCCTTTGTCCCTGCTCCTGCTCACAATCCCCAGCTGCAGCCTGGAGCTCACCAGAGGCTGCCAGGAGCACTCCCAGCTGTTGGGAGTGACACCAGTGACACCAGCATGCCCTCCCAGTTGGCCTGAAGTGGGAAATGGGATGGCACTGGGATGCAGAGCCAAGTCTGAGACACCCCAGATGCCTTCAGAGCCATCAGAGGGGTCACAGCCTCAGCATCCCAGACCAAACACTGCCCCCACCTGTAGCCCCCTGCTCCATTCTCAAGGATATTGGGAATTTTTTCTTCACTAGGAAATATCAAGAGGATTCCCCTGACATAGTTTTTGCTGAAGGTTTGGGGTTTTTCTCTTTCACCAGGTCCATTCTAAAAGCTCCTTTCCCAGCTTCCTTTGCCTCTCCCTAGGGGAAATCCCTGAACCCACCCGGTTTGAGCTCTAATTAAAACATTTCAGGACACACAGCTGGATATTATCCACCATGGCCATGCCCACTGACTTCCAGGGACCATCTCTGAGGGGGGAATGACTTCACAAACCACTGTGAGCAATGTTTTCTGCCTCCACTCCCTCAGAACAGACTTGGATGCCCAAATGCCTATGATTTTCACACCTATTATCCTGCCCTCCTTTCAGACAAGTGAACTGCTGGCAGAAGCAGCAATAATTCTGCCCAATTTTTTTGGCAGAAACCCACAACACTCAGCAAGAAGCCCAGAAACACTGAGAGAATTCGATTATTTATTTCTTTCAAAGGCTAAAATTTGAGTTGGTTTTCCTGAGAGCAGGGTGAGCGATGCTGTGTGAGAAAATCCACACAGAATCATTGAGAAAAATCGATTATTTATTTCTTTTAAAGACTAAAATTGGAGTTGGTTCTCCTGAGAGCAGGATGAGTGATGCTCTGTGAGAAAATCCACCTTTTTTTTTTTGCCTTTTTTTACAAGTTCAGGTGGAGAAAACACATCTGAGGCATCAGCCTGACGAGGTGGAAAGACAGCATTAATTAATTAATTAATGGCAGAATTAATCTGCTGTGTGCCAAACCCTCACACTGGCTTCGTGTGCTCATCCCTCGGGATGTTGGGGCTCTCATGACCATCCAGAACGTTCCTTGTGGTGGGAAATCTCAGATCTCAGCTTGCTTTACTGCCTCCTGGCCATACCCCAGCACTCTGAGGGCACAGCACACCTGCCCTGCTGGCCTGGCTGTGGGCCCACGGTGCCACCCAGCAGCCCCTGCCCAAGGGGTGGCAGCTCTGTCACCAGGAGCTGGGGCAAAGCTCCACTCACACCCCTGAGCAAAACTACGACCATGGGATGAGGGATTTGGCTCTGTGGGAGGCACCAGCAGCACCTCATTCACTGATCAGTAAAATGGGAAATAAAAATCCTGTAAATCCCCTGAACTGTGGCAGTGTGGGTTCCTCTGCAACATCCTTGGGATTGGGGCTTTTGTATTAGTTCAGCAATTTTAGCTTTTTAGCTTTCTTCAGCTGCAGAATTTCCCCAAACCCTTGAGTTTTCACATCCCTGGGATCTGCTTTTCCAGCCTGCTGATGTGGATTCCCTCACAGTGAAGCACAGAGGAAGTGGCTGGGTCATTAGTTCCTTGTCTAGAGGGCACAAAAAGCATTTATCTCTCAAAAAACACTTCTTGTGCTCACTTTACACATGTGAGGACTTCCACACCTCCCCAGTGCAACTCACTGATCCATCTGGAAATCAGAAAAACTGGGGAAAAGGAATCCACATCTACTCAGAGCATTAATATTTTACCCTCAGTATTTCACCTGCTGCTCTTGGCTCTTTTTGTTGTCTGACTGTTCTGGGGGCTCAGCTGATTCCTGCAAAATTGGACTTCCAGATATAAAAGGTCTGCAAGAAAGCCGGAAAAGGAGGAATGGCCTTAAACCCAGAGGGATTTAGATGGGATCTTGGGAAAGAATTTTTCCCTGGGAGGGTGAAGAGGGGCTGGGCTGGAATTCCCAGAGAAGCTGTGGCTGCCCCTGGATCCCTGGGAGTGCCCAAGGCCAGGCTGGAGCAGCCTGGGACACTGGAAGGTGTCCCTGCCCATGGAATGGGGCTGGAATGAGATGGGGTGGGATTTAAGGTCCCTTCCCACCCAAACCATTCCAGGATCCTGTGACCTCTCCCTCTGCCCGCCTGAACTCCCAGCCTTGCTCAGCTCCCTCAGAAGAAACTCAGCCCAGCTCCAGCCCTGCAGCTGCAGATCTCATCCTGCAGCCTGTCCAAGGAAGCAGAGCCAAGAAAAACCATCCCAATTCCAGGCTTTCCTCAGCCAGATAAAGCCACAGGAGCTCTGGGAATCATCAACTCAACAGACTTAGGAAGAGCTGCTGTCTCCATCTGCTGACAGCACAGCCCCACACTCCAAAACCCAGATCAGTGTGGAACGGTGGGTCTGAGGGACTGGGAAAGGGACAAGGAACCTCTGCAACAGGAATATTAATCTGAATATACAAAGGTAGGAGAAAAGTGCACCTGGAGCTTTCTGGGCTGCTGGAAAATGCTTTTGGAGTGAGAAGCTCCAAAGCCCTGACACGGCTCTGGAGGAGTTCAGGGAAATGATCCCACATTTCAGTGAGGCTGCTCCCTGTGCAGACAAACAAAGAGTGATTTCCAGCACATGCAGGAGCTCACTGAAGGAATTCCAAGGAAGCAGAACCCCCCAGGTATGGGAATTCTGGAAGATGGGATTTCCCTCAGCCGGTTTTTCTGCAACACCAACATCTGACATCTCAGATCACACGGGGGCAACACCTTCCCTTCCTCACTCTGCTTTGAGCTGTGCTTGCAGCCAATCCCTTCCAGGGATGGGATGCTTCCCCACAGCCCCAAAAGGCACATTCAGGGATGAGATCTCATAGCAGGACAGATTTCCTGCTGACAGGGGAATGGCAGAAGGCAGATTGCTTTCACCCAGGCTGAGAGAGGCAGTGGAGAGCAGGAAACCCTGGCTTTGGGGATCAGGAATTAAGGAAACAGGCACAGGTGTGAGCCAAGACCCTGAGAGGGCACATCTGGCTGGGGAAGGATTCCTAATCTTTATTACAGCACTTCAGGCTGACAAAAGGCTCCTGTTTGCTTTCTCTGCAGGTGGAAGCTGCGACAAAGGTGAAAACTGAAAATAACAGATCTTGTTTGACAGCCCAGCAGGGCCTGGAAGGGCTGAGGGGCAGCAGCTCTGGCCCCACTGCTCCCCCAAAATCAGAGAGAGACCAGAGGGGATTTGGGCTTCACATCAAGGAAATGGAGCTGGGAAGGGGCTCAGCCTGGAGCAAAGGAGGCTCAGGGGGGACCTTGTGGCTCTGCACAAGTCCCTGACAGGAGGGGGCTCAGGGGGGGTCGGGCTCTGCTCGCAGGGAACAGGGACAGGAGGAGAGGGAACGGCCTCAGGCTGGGCCAGGGCAGGCTCAGGGTGGAAGCAGCAGGAATTTCTCCATGGAAAGGGTGCTCAGGCCTTGGCAGGGGCTGCCCAGGGAGGTTTGGAGAGCCCATCCCTGGAGGTGTCTGAGGAAGGTCTGGAGGTGGCACTCAGAGCTCTGGGCTGGGGACAGGGTGGGCATCAGGCACAGCTGGGATTTGATGCTCTGGGAGGGCTTTTCCAACCTCACTGATCCTGGGATTCCCGGAGAGTCGATGACACAGAGGTGACATCAGCCCCACGTGGACACTGCCCATCCACTCGGAATGAAATAAAAAATCCAAACCCAGCAGAAATCTGCCCTCCATCGCTCCCACATCGGGGACCCCTCCCTGCTCTGCCCTCCTTTAGCAGGGTTTATTTCCACCAGCCAGGTGCCAGACGTGCCAAATTTTAAATCTTAATTTTTAAAGGCTGAAAGACACAAATAAAAACTCCTCAAACTTGTAAATGAGCCTTCACTTAAATAGAAAACCCTGACAAAATGTACACTACAAGCTTCCCACTCATGCCATTCCAGTCCCATCTCTAATGCTTCTCCAAAAGCAGCTCACTTGTGCAGCTCTAATGTTTTAAAAACCACACAACTCCCATGGTTTAAAAGGAATTCTGGCATCCCAGGCCTTACACCGGAGCAAGACAAAGACTTGGAACTCTCTGGGTTTTTTCCTTTTTGAACTCTACAGCAGCTATTTAGTTTAATCATTAAATTTTCCACCGTTAACCTCTCAAAGATGCTGTGGAACAGAGCAGCCAACTGTGCTCCAACACAGATATTTACATTGCTTTTAAGACTGTGATAACTCAGCATAAGCTTGGCAATGCCTTCCCTCACTCCAGAGTGCCAGAGGCTCTTCTGCTAAAAAAGTCAGATATTTTAGGGAAGCCAGGGAGAGTTACAAATCCCTACAATCAGCTACAACAAAGGATTCCCTTCTTCTTTGAGGGATATCAGACTTGCAAAGGGAAAGCAATAAAGTTTACAATCATTACCCGAACGAGCAGGAACAGGAGCAGGGCAGGAGTCGATTGCTGGAGCCAGGCCCAGCATTCAGGAGGAGCCAAGGGAGGCTTTGGATGAGGGAGTCTGGGCTTGTGTGGGAGAAAGGTCAAACAAACCTAAACCAGGCTCAGATAAAGATTTCTAGTAGTGGACTCTGCCCTTGGGGCTTAAACCAGGCTCAGGTAGGAGGTGGTTTGAACTCATAATTCTCTCAGGCTGCTCTGTCTGGGGCAGCAGAGCCCAGTATGGGGCTCAGCCCAGCTCAGTGTGGGGCTCAGCAAAGCTCAACATGGGGCTGAGCTAAGCCAAATTTGGGATTCAGCCCAGCCCAACGTGGGGCTCAGCAAAGCCCAATGTAGGGCTCAGCAGGGCCCAGGGCAGGGCTCACAGCTGGCCTCAGTAGGCACTGGCTCTCAGTCACTTTTGGGCTCCAGGGGGGGTGTTGGGGTGGGGGGTGGTGGTAGCACTTTTTTTTAGCTCTTTTTCAATGCCAGCTCCTTGAGACACCCGAGATCACTGGAGAGGGCAATGCTGAGAGAATTGCTATGGGAACTGCTGAGGGAACTGCTGAGGGAACTGCTGAGGGAATCGCTGTTTCTGCCAGCTGCCATGGGAAGCAGATCTGCTCCAATCCCCTGGAGGACACACACAGCATGAAGACCATGGAAACACCTCAAATCTTCCTCCATCCCTTTTCCCAGGAGGGGATTCTGAGCTCATCCCCCGGCACAAAGATTCCTTGGGAGCCACAGGGACGGACCAGGGGGCAGCTCCTCACCTGCTGCTGGGAATTGTAGTCGAAGAGCCCCACGGTGGCCGCGGCCGAGTCCACGGGGACCTGAGTGCCGGAATAATCGAACTGGAGCGGCTCCATGCCCACGTGCTCCATGGGGTCCAGGGGCACGCTCTGCGATTCCATGTTGGAGAAGTCCTCCACGGGCTTGGCCCCGTTGGTGCTGGCCAGCTGGGCCAGGCCCTCAGAGCCGTTCTGGTTGGGGCCCAGCAGATCCACCTCGCTCGCAGAGTTCTGGCAGTTGCCGGGCGTGCGGCTGTGTGGGGAGGGAGAAATGCGTCAGAACAAGGGCCAGGGATGCTCCCACCCAGGAATGCCCCGGGCCAGCATCGCCTCCTCCAGAACTGGAGCACAGAGGGGAATGGAAGAGGTGCTCTGAAATAGCTCCCTGGGTTAGTTCTACTGGGAAACTGGTATCTTTAAAAAAATACAAAATCAAATCAAAGCAGGAATGCTCCATCCCAACATCACACCCCAGACCCATCAGAACTCCCAAAGAGATGGTCTGAAATAGTTCCCTGAGTTAATTCTATGGAGAAATGTATATATTAATAAAAATAAAAATAAAAGCAGGAGTGCTCCAGCCCAGTATCACACCCCCAGACCCACCAGAACTGCTTGGTGGTGTTGTAGAGCAGGGGCAAAAAAATAGAGATGTAATACAAGAGGAAAAAATAAAAAGATGGTCTGAAACAGTTCCCTGAGTTAATTCTATAAAGAAATTGATGTATTTGAAAAACAAATGAAAAATAATCCACAACCCCCAGTCCCCAGCCTCCAACACCTGTTGCGGTAAAAATGTAAAAACATTCAGTTTCTGTTTTCTCCTCAACTGAGAGGCAGCCAGAACAAACCAGGATCTCCCCAGACATTTCTATTTCATGAGGTATTTGGTGATTTTTAACTGTGTGAAGCTCTGGCACCAAATCTCACTGAACACCACTCTAAGGTGGCTGCCATGGGCTCCTGATCACCTGAAACAAGGATCAGACCCTGTGGGAATGCTTCATGTGCACGAAGAGCCAGGAATGTGCACTTCCCAGCACTTTGTTTGGCTTTTACATTTATTTTTACATCATTTGTTTGGCTTTTCCTGTTTTCCTACAGGCCACCAGGAGCCAGTGACCAACAGACACCAGTTACAACAACAGCCACAATTTCAGGAGGTTTCAATCCCTGCAGAGCTGCAAGGAACAATCCCAAAGCCCCAGCTGTAATTTGGACCAGGCATGAGCAAAGCCAACCCTTTCCAGAGGGGTTTCCACAGGAATCCCAGAGAGAAGGATTAAAGCCAGGCGTAAAAATAACCTTGGATTAATTTCACCCAGAGCCCTGGGCTCCCAGGGGCTCCCCACCTTCTCCCCAAGGGCCTTTAGAACATCCCTGGGACTCTGGAGTTTCCACTGCAGCAGGGAAAAACCTTTCCAGAAACATGAGGTACATGAGCAGGTTTGGAATTGTGCAGATTCCATAGGGAAGCCTCAGTTCTTGCTGAGCAGGGCCTGGGGGACCCAGGAGGTGACACAGCTGGGACAGCTGATCCCAACTGATCCAAGGGATTTTAAAGAAGATATTTTAGAATTAATTTATAAAAACATTTGGATCAGATAAAGGAAGGAGTTTGCCACACTGAAGGTGGGGAGAACCTGGCACAGATTGCCAGGAAAGCTGTGGCTGCCCCTGGATCCCTGGAAGTGTCCAAGGCCAGATTGGGCTTTGATCAGCCTGGGACAGTGGGAGGTGTCCCTGCCACGGCAGGGGTGGGATGGGCTTTAAGATCCCTTCCAACCCATCCACTCTGGGATTCTGTGATATCCCAGAGCACACAGAGCTGAGGGAACAGGGAAGGGGAGGGTGTTGGGAGTGCTGGTGTTCGGCCTTCACCAGTCGCTGCCACAGAATCCCAGACTGGGTCAGGCTGGAGGGACCCAGTGGGTCACTGGTGTCACTCCCTGCTGCAGCAGGGCCATCCCAGAGCTCAGGGCACAGGAGTGTGTCCGGGTGGCTCTGGAATAGCCCAGGGAGGAGACTCCAGCCCTCTCTGGGCTCTGCTCAGGGCTGGGCACTGCCCAAGGCAGAAGTTCTGCTCCTGTGCAGGAATTGCTGGGATCAGCCCCTGCCCGTTCCTCTGGGGCCATTGCTGGGACACCCTGGGAGCAGAGCCTGGGCCCTGCTCAGAGCCTCCCTGCAGCCAGGGACAGACAGGGGGACACTGGGACAGACAGGGGGACACAGGGCCCCTCTCAGCTGGGGCTCCTCTTGAGGCTCAACAGCCCCAGCTCCCTAAGCCTTTCCTGGGCAGGGAGATGCTCCAGTCACTCCTAAAGGAGCCCAGCTTTCCTGGGAATGGGATGGCTGAGTACCTTCCCTTGGGAAGTGCTAGATGAATTCCTGGCTTTGCTTCTCTTCCATGCAGTTTTTCCTTTCCCCATTAAAATGGTTCTACCTCAACCCACGAGTTTTCACTTTTCCCCTTGGAATTCTCCCTCCATTCACTGCAGGGGAGGGAGTGAGAGCCTGGGGTGCTGAGCTGGTGGCTGGGGCTACACCCCAACATTGATTAATTCTTAACTGATTAATTATTAACCACCAGTGCACATACCTGAAGTCTTTGACATCGGCGTCGATCCCGTTCTGAACAGGCAAACCATTGGATTTATCCATCACATCCCCCTCCTCCTTCAGGTCTCCCAATTTATCTCCATCAAACGTGCCCTTGTTCTTCTTATCCCCTTTGTCATTCTCATCACTCTCTGCATCCCTTGGCCCCTGGGCAAAAGAGACATTGTTTTAATAAGCTGAGTTTTCAGATCAATTTTCCTGTTACCTCAAGATGGTAACAAATCAAAGACACCTGTCACAATAAATCACTTGCAAACACTAATTCCTACCAAAAAAAAATAGGTAAAAATGCAAAATATTCAATGATGATCAAAGAAATAAGGGAATTAATTCTCACTCTTCCAAGAGAGGTTTCTTCCATTTAGTAACTCAAGTTTTGCTTTTACAGGCTCTAAAAATCCCACCACAAAATAATTTTCAAGAATTCTCTTTCTAGACGGGATTTAAGCACTTTAAAATCAACACCAGCAAATGCTGCAGGGGCATAAAGTGAATTAGTGCCTCACTGAAGTGCCTGGCTCAGTGTCAGAGACAGCTCTTGACTGGACAAGTATTTGAAAATCACCTCTGTTTTGGGGGCATCAGCAGTGAATTGCAAGGCACAGCTCATTTAAAAACACTCAAATAACTCATGCCTCAGTCATTGGCTCCTGTAAGCCTGAAGCACATTTTTTGGGGAGAAAAGGGGTAAAAAATGTGGAGATGAAAAAAAAAAGGATTTCTGTTCTGTTGAGCATTTCATGAGTGGTGTTAAAACTGCAGCATTTCTGCATTTTATTTCACTTGGGAGGAGAATAAAGGGTGATGATGCCTGGGGCAGTGTTCTGAACAACAAAAGGGAGAGGGAAAACAACATAATTTATGATAAAAACCAGCAAGGGGCATATAAACATATTTATCAGAGGCAGCTTTGGTGCTGTCACAGGGACAGACAACCAAACTCTGCCCTCCACTTGACTGCAGGGAACAGTGCTCTGCACACAACATCACTGAACCATTTCCCACTCCCTCTCATTGGAGGGATTTTCCCCTCATATTTAGAGAAAAAACACTGTTCTGAAAGCAAAAATCTTGGTGGTGCTGCTGAAAGAAATAGAATTGTGCTTCCCTAATATTACTTGGGAATGCCAACTGTAAATCCAGCTTTGGAGCAATATTCCCCTGAGCAATGACAGCTGTGGCACCACTGTCACCCCAACTGGGCTGAGAGCAAACCCCTCCCTGACCCCTAGGCTGGATAAATTGAGTGTTCACATCCCAAAAATCCTCTCTGCTCTCCCAAGTTCTCAGGCATATCCTAACGAGGGCCAGCAATCCCGGGAGGAACGAGGGAAGTGGAGAGAATCCACAGGATGGTTTTCCACAATTTCTGGAACCCTCTTCTCCACTACAGGGCTGGGCTTAGTGCCACCTCTCCCACATCCCTCAATTCCAGGCTGTGCTCCTCACCATCCCACAGGACACAGGGATGCTGCCTTTTCTCCATGGGAAAGGACCCGGGCAGGAATCCCGGCTGGAGTGGGTTTGGAGCTGTGTCCCATTTCTGGGATCATCACAGGGAGGATTCTGTTCTGAGGCAGCCACAAGAACAAGCTCAGTGGAGGTGTTTATGGAACCTTTCCCAAGGATTTGCTTGGATGGGCTGTTTCTGCTGGGGGGCTCATCCAAGGAATCAGGGAATGCCAGCACCTGGGAATCCCATCTCCCATCCCACATGCCCGAGCCGAGGACCGAACCGTGTTCGAGGGCAGAGCCGGACGGAGCGAAGAACAAAGCCCTGCCCTGGGAAGGATTCCCAAAGCAGGCAGGCAGCAGAGGGAGACAAGAACAGCAGTGTGGGATTGGGGCACTTACAAATCCTCCTTTCCTGAGGCAGGAATCTCCGGGAGAGGAGCTCAGCACGTACTCCACCATGCTGACTCCCAGCCCGCCGCTCTCGGACCGCGGGGACAGCACTGAGTTCACCTCGCTGTTGACGTGGAAGCCCTGCCCGGGTCTTCTCTGAACCATAATCGGCTGGGAAACAGAGTGATCTGCAAGGAAACCATGGGCAACTGTCACAGGCACATCCCACTGGTCCAAGGAGGCAAATTCCAGCATTCACAAGGTACTCTCCAAGGGCTTATTTGCACTAAGAAGTGCCAACTTTGTGACTCTGCTGATGTCCATTAGTAAAACCAGGATTTCTCATTTTTTAAATACTGCAAGGTGTAAACCTGCCAGTAGGAGCTACGTTTAAAATCTGAAGTCGCAACATTTTAGAAACTTAAGACTAATTAAAGGCATCGATCAAAAAAACGAAGTTTTAGTTTTTAGTTTTAGTAAAACTCTTGCATTAGTACAAGGAAAAACAAATTCTGGGTTGTCATTTAAAACACAATCCTCCTGCTCCACGAGCTTGTGTCCTTTGTCCCATCAATTGCTGTGTTCATGCCATGGGCAGGGATTTTTCTGACTGCTCTTTCCTCAAGAAAAGGTTTCTGAGAAGTTTATTTCTCCTTCCTCATCCCCCTGTCCTGCAGCAGCCCCTTCCCTCTGTCATCCCTGAGGCTTTGAGATCCAACCAGGACAGAGTCGGGAATCTCCAAATCCACTGGGTTCTGCAAGAGGGGAGGGGGAAGGGGCAGGGGAATTCTTTCCTCCTGGCAACAGGCAAGGAGTCAAAAGTAACAGGCAGCAGGTCTGGGAATTGCCAGGGGCTGGTGGGATATGGAAGGGACATCAATATCCAAGGATATTGACACTGGAGCTTCCTCATAAAACAGGTAGAAGTAATTCCATTGTGCCATTGCTCCTGGCTAAAGTTCCCTCCTTTTCCCATCAATGTGGCCACAAAGGGACGTGGGCTGGGGAGACTTTTTGGGGATAAAGGTTCCAGAAAGGGGGGAAAGCCAGTGTGAAGCTGGCACTGCTGCCCAACTCCGTGTCCCAGGAGGGGGAGGAAGGGCAGGACTGCAGCTTTGAGCTGGGCTGGCTTTAAAGGGTCTAAACCCACAACTCTGAGATAAGAGTGGAACCCCAAATCCACATGGCAGCGCATCCTGTGGGCACGGATGGAGAAGGGATGGAGCCAAGGAGGATCCAGGCTTCCCTATTCCATGGGGGCTGGATGGAGGAGAGAGGAGGGAAAAAGCTTCTAAAACCAGGGAAAAGCCATCTTAACCCAGCACTGCTGCCCAACTCTGTGTCCCCAGGAGGGGAGGACGGGCAGGACTGCAGCTTTGAGCTTTTGCAAGTTCAAAAAAGCCTTTAAAGGTTCTAAATCCACAACTCTGAGGCGGAGGAGTGAACCCCCAAATCCACGTGGGAGGCCTGCAGTGCACGCTGTGGGCACAGAGAAGGGATGGAGCCCAGGGAAGATTCAGACTTTCCCATTCCATGCAGACTGGGTGGACTGGGGGGATTTTGGGGAGCAGAGACCTCAGGAGCTGCTCCCGTGGTTTGGGTGAGCCAAAGGGAAACTTCCCAGCAACTGAGGGACACTGTGGGATTAATGGGGAGCCAGCAGGGGCGGGACGAGAAGGGCCTGGGCTCCTGGAGAGGTGGGATGAGCTGGGCATGGCACCAGGAGGACAAAGTTCCCAAAGCCTGGCTCAGCCCTAATCCCCCCAGCTCCAGGCTGGACTAAGCCAGGCACAAGGTGCTCCCAAGGGCTGGGACAGGCAGCAGCTCCCCAAAATCCCCCCAGTGCCCACACTGAGCCACCCAGGCATGTTGGGAGAAGCTCTGCCCCTTCTCGTGGCCACTGTTCAGTGTAAATAATCAAAAAGGCCTCATCGCTATCCCAAAGCCTCCCAGTTAAAAATGGGTATTTTCATCAGGGAAAAGCTCACACAACAGGGAGGTAAATCCCATTTCCTGGGAGCTGCACATCCCATTTCCTGGGAGCTGTAGCAGACACCCAGCAGTGTTTCGGGAGCAGATTCACTACACGCAAACCACGGACAAATCAAAGGTCAGCATTTCAAAAAAGCATTTTATTTTTTTCCTGAAACCAACCTGAATATTCTCCCCCAAAGTTCAAAATCAGGGGGAGAGTCTCTGAACCAAGAACAAAATCCTTGGCAAATAAAATTTGATACTGATTCAAACCTTTTTTTTTCTTTTTAAACTAAATGTTGCTCTCCCCTCAAGTCCAAAACCAGGGACAGTCTCTGATGCAAGAACAAAATCCTTGGCAGATTTAACTCAACACTAATTCAAAACATCATTTCATTTTTTTTTAAACTGAGTGCTGGGTTTTGCTTGGTTGGTTCAGTATTTAAAAAATGAAAGGAGTTTTTTTATTCATCTTGTTCTCCACTATGTTTGTTCAAATTTTCAGCTAATCTATCCCAAGGCAGAAAACACATCAGAAATTGAAATTTTAAGGGCCATTTAAGATTTTTAAGCAGATAAACACGAAATAACACATATTCACATTAGGCAATATTTTGACATCTATGGGTATCTTAATTTTATCATAAAGAGATGTAAAGTTTTCTATTTGTTTTTTATTATATAAACCAGATGGGTTTTTGAGTCTTTTCAAAGCTGTGTCGTCCAGCCTGGCCAGTGACTTTTGAGTGAATAAATTGCACATTTCAGTATTCAACCCCAACTAAATTAAGGAAATAATTGAGCTACCTGATGTTCCCCAAGCACTGTCTCGCCACTGATCTCCCAGAAATATCCCTTTTGGTCCATCTTTGCTGGAATCATCAGATTCCCAAAACTTTTTACCCGGCAACAGCTGCTGCAATTAAAACAAAAAGAACAAAACAAAACAAAAAGAAAAAAAAAAGAACAAAACAAAGCAAAGCATGATTAAAATAAGTATAAAATGCAAACATAAACCATAAGCGTCTCCCTTCTATCAGGAATCAATCATTAAACACAGCTGATATAATCCAAGTATTTATATCCCTGGGATGAAAGCTGAAGGAACAATTCCATCTCCCCATTCCTGGTTTTCTCCCTGGCTCCAGGAATCCTCACATTCAGACACTCACACAACTGACACTCTCCAGTCTCTCTGCACTCCCAGGGAAATATAAAGGAAGGGGAGGGAAATCTCATGATCCAGAAAATCTCATGATCCAAAGGCTTTCCTGAGTTCACCTGGGAGCTCCCAGCACAAATTCCTGCCTCCCAACTGGAGCTGCTGCTGGAGGGACAGAAAATCGGGGACAGCAAAGCTCAGGAGATGCCAGGAGTTCCCACTTCTGCTCCAGGGGTTGTCTGGGAGCAAGGGGAGCAAGGCCAGTCCCTGCCACGTGTGGGGACTGCAGGAATGGGAGAGCTCCCTGGAGCAGGACAGAGCAGCCTGAGGCTCTGGAGGGCAGAGATGGCAGAGAGGGCAATTCCCACTTTTAGAGGGTTTTGGGAACAGCTTCACCGGGAAACACCTCCCAGTGATGCCTCCACAGGGAATTCCAGGCCAATATTCCAGTAAATCCTCTGGATGGGATGGAGGGAATTCCCAGTGGAAACAGCAGCACATTCACAGCAAATTAACCACAAAACGAGCCTTGCCTGAAGCTGGGATAGAACCCAAGGAACTGAAGATGAAAAGAACCCGAAATAACCATGGAACAGACAAGAATCAGCAGATTCGGGGATCTCTCCTCTGTATCAGGAGTGGTGATAAATCCCCATTGGTATCTGCTTCAACAGCCTGACTGATATCAAATTAAACATCCTGACTTCGACACTTTGATTTGACAGCCAATTCAATATCCTGATAACTACTTCAATATCTTGATTTGATATCAAATTCAATGCCCAGACTGATATCAAATTCAACATCCTGATAACCACTTGGATACCTTGATTTGATATCAAATTCAATGCTGTGTCTGATACAAAATTAAATATCCTGATAATCACTTCAATATCTTAATTTGATATCAAATTCAATGTCCTGATTCACATCAAATTAAACATCCTGATACCCCCTCTGATACCTGAGTTTGCTATGCCATTCAGTGCCCTGACTGGTACCCACTCCTGCTGTAAGCCCAGCAGCAAAGTGCAGCTTTCAGGCTGACCCTGAGCAGGAACTCAGCTGCTGGAAGCAGGGGAAGCAGGAATAACCGATTTCACAGCTCTCGTGAGCTGGTTCAAAGCACAATCAGTAAGTTGTGCTCTCCACTTCCTCCTCGACTCAACAAAGAGCTGTTTGTTTACAAACCCAATCATTCTGCAGGCTGATTTCAGACGGGATTTCTCCTCACACCCTCATCGCGGCGTGGGCTGCTGGAGATTGTCTCAGCTGAGGGACCTTGCCCCGTGCTCCCCTTTATGCAATCCCAAAACAACTCCAAAAGGGAGGGCAGGAGGCTCCCGGGAGCAACAACCATTTCCAAACACAGATTAACCTGTTCTCCATCTGCACCAGGGACAGGTGAAAGCCAAGCCACTGCTCTCCAGTATTTACAAACATAAACACACATCAGGTGTCTTGCTTTTTTTTTTTAAGATTCTGTCATCCCCACATTTCTTCTAATGCAGTTTTTTTTTCCTCCTGCTGCTGCCACAGTGCAAAAGTAACAACTTTCCTCATGGCATTGCAAGGAATTTCAAACAGAAAGCAGCACGAACTGATTAAACGGAATTTCAGCTGTAATTAAACACATCCCACTTCCTTTGACAACACCTCAAAGTACAGGACACAGAATGTTCTGTAGCCACAGCTCCAATCAGGGAATCCCACAAAGATCTGGCTTGGAAGGGACCTTAAAATAGTCCAATTCTACTCCTGCCGTGGGCAGGGACACCTCCCACTGTCCCAGGCTGCTCCCAGCCCTGTCCAGCCTGGCCTTGGACTCTTCCAGGGATCCAGGGGCAGCCACAGCTGCTCTGGGAATTCCAGCCCAGCCCCTCCCCACCCTCCCAGGGAGGAATTTTTTCCCAAGTAAAAATAAAGGATGGAAAGGGTATGGGCCTGCAGGACAGAGATGGGAAAGAACGAGCACAATAGAGAATAGAATATGTTTTTTCCAACCTTAGCAATTCCAT
>VZRX01018358.1:25948-39489 GCA_013398075.1 Notiomystis cincta | reverse complement strand
TCATGGGCTGAGGGAAGTTGTCTGCTACTAAACTACAACAAAATACAATTTACAGATGGCATTAGGGGTTTACATTCACTTTATTATTAAAATAAAAAAAAAAAACAGACCAGAATCAAAATGCAAGAACCTTTTCCTTGCTGCAGACTTTTGCTTCCTCAGTGGCCTGAGTCCGAGGGGGCTCCTCCTGGCTCCTTTCCCACTGGTACCAGGATTCCTTCCTTTAGCCTTTTAGTGGCTTTAGTATTTGTGTATTCTTGAATTAAATTATTATTATTATTATTATTATCATTATCATTATAATTATCATTATATTATTAATAATAATAATAATAATAANGATTTTTCACCAGGAACAGGATGTTTTGGTTCTGTTCCGTCCTTGCTCCAGCCCTGAGCCAGGACATGTCCAGGTGTTTGGGAAAGCCGTGTGAGCCCGCAGTGACCTCAGCAGGAGCTTGCGCTGTGTCCTTTGTGAACTGAACACACGCCCGTGGTGCTGCAACAGCCAGGGAGCCCAGAGCCTCCCAGCAGAGCCAGCCCCGCCCAGAGCCGGCTGGGAGCCCCGCTTCTCCCACAGGATGTTCCTGGAAAAGAGGGAGGAGGGGATGGGAAGGGCTGTGGAGGGGTGTGGATGCTGCGTCTGCACCAGCCCGGGCTCTGCTCCTCCAGCCACGTGGATCCGTGTGGATCCAGACAGGGATTTCCTGGGCATAGGCAGAGACTGGGAGCATTCCTGGCAAGGCTTTCCTGTCCCACTTCCTGCCAGCCTCCAGAGTGGGGGCTGGACACAGTGTGGCTGGAAATCCTGAGAAACACACGGTCTGCCAGAGGAACACCTGTGGCTTTGTTACCTGCAGATGGAAACCAGGCACCTGGGAGCCCTGGGCATCCAGGGATCCCTCTGTCCTGCCGTGGTGACAGCCCCAGGCCTGCGCTGAGCTCCAGGAGCGTCGGGGCAGCGCTGCCAGGGATGCCCAGGCTGGGGCTCTTGGGCTGTCTGTGCAGGGCCGGCAGTCGGAGTCCTCCTGACGGGTCCCTTCCAGCTCGGGCCGTTCTGTGAACTCTGGGAAACCCCTGCTCTGGCAAGCAGAGCTCCAAAGGAAGCAGGAACCCGAGCGTTGTGTGAATGTGCCGTGGCAGTGGGCGAGCCCTGCCCTGCTCCGGGGCTGCCCCTGCCCCTGCCCCTGCCCGGCTCCAGCCTTGTGTCCGGGAAGGCGAGCGAGGTTCTGCTGTGATGGAAATGCTTGACTTGCTTATGGGGTCAGCGGGGGGGCACGAGAGAGATGATAGTTCACAGAATAACCTGTGAACTTTCACCCCTCTGTATGGAAACTTGTTTCAGGGTCAAATCCTTGTAGCCGCCTTCTTGCCACGGTCAGTGCCAGCCCTACTATTCACAACACTGCGGCCAGCGAGGCCTAGGTACGTAACATTTAAGGAGTTTTTACAGTTCTTTACATCAAAGCAGATGTTTAAACTTTCTGTTGATAAGCTTTCACCGTTTAACAACTTTTGTTAATGCTCATTTGAAAGAATGTGACGACTGCTGCTGCTAAACTTGGGGGGCCAAGCGCCTTTTTCCGTTAAAATAAAGAGAGGGGAAAGCAAAACCCGTTTGTTCCATGTGGAATTTCAGAGTAGAACTTGAATGTTGCAAGTGCTGTGTAACGAATCAGGTGGGGAGAGGTTTTTTTTTTAGATTTAAACACGCCTAAACAGCCTGTGAATGTCATGACTAAATGTGCTTGTGTTCTGTTGGACGAGGAGGTGCCCCTGGCGCAGCTGTGCCGGGGATCAGTTCCCACTTCCCGAGCTGAGGAGATCTCTGGGATCAGAGCAGAGTGTTTAGAACCGGATGGTTGTCGCTTGATTAAACACATCTGTCTGCAAAGGGTCACTGCCACTTTGGGATCACCTTAGACTTTTCCTCAGTTGTTCTTTTTTGCCAAACATTGATTTGTGTCTCGTGTGTCCGCGTGAATTCCGGGTTCCACGCACTGGTTTGGGCTAAAAATCCACAGAGCTCAGGTGGATTTTTTTTTTTTAATTGAGTCTGTGAAAAGTTGTTAGAAACATTTTTTTTTTGGAAGTTCCCACTTCTTATTTAAAATCCCAGCACTAACTTTAGGCCTTGTTTTACTTCTCTTTTTCTGGATAGGATCAGTTCTTAAGAGCAGCCCCTGTAACTGGAGGAATGGGAGCTCAGCTGATGAGGAAAATGGGCTGGAGAGAAGGAGAAGGGCTTGGGAAGAACAAGGAAGGCAGCGTGGAGCCCATCATGGTGGATTTTAAGACAGATCGGAAAGGTGAGTCCTGCCTTAAAAATGTCTTGTGGCTTCTCACCTCTCACGGCTGCTGGAGATGGCAGAGGCCCTTGGAGGCAGGAGGTGTTTTCTGGGTGGCTTCACTGGAACATGGACAGATTCTGGGATTTTGCCAAGGCCTGGGGTCTGTCCAAGCTTTGTCCTTGTGGGGAAGCCACAGTGGTTGTTCTGGAGAAAGTGGCTGGAGCAGGGACAGGAGGAATAGAAGATGGAATAGTGGGGTCAGTTTTACACTGGGGTGAGGACAGAGCTGAGAGCACCAAAGCTGAGCTTTGTGACTGACTCACATTCAGGGATTTGGGGCTTCCCTGTGGATCCTGGTCCTTTTTTTTGTCTCTCATTTCCCTCCTGCTCATGTCCAGTCTGCTCCTGCTGAAGGCATCTCTGCTCATCCTCAGGGCTAGTTCCAGAGGCAGCTTTAGCCTCCACTTCACGTGAAAAGTTCCCCTGTTTTCCATGGTTTCCTGTCCATGGCCACAGGGGAGAACTCATTTGCTGCAGCAGAATCCCCCAGTGAGTCCCAGGCTGTGGTGCTGCTCCTTCAGCTCAGCCACTGTGCTTTGCGTGCTCATGGAGATTTTCCATCTGAAACACCTCTCCCAGTTCTGACTCTTTAACTCCAAGATGCAGAATTCCAGCAGTCAGGATTTCTGATTTAATTGTTCTGCTGTGCATGGAACAGAACATCTCCACACTGACTGTGGGACAGATTCCTGCTGTTCTAAATACATTTTCTGCACTGGGAGCCATCAATCCCATCTCCTATCAAAGGATGGAAATACTCAGAATTTTCATTGCAAGGCCAGGTTGGACTTTGGGGCTTGGAGCAGCCAGGGACAGTGGGAGGTGTCCTTGCTCATGGCAGGATTGTAACTGGATGGCTTTAAGGTCCCTTCCCACCCAAACCAGTCTGGGATTCTGGGATTTCAGCCTTGTGTTGGCTTTTGTCACTACTCAGAACTGAGCTTGGAGTGGCCCAACTTCTCAACCTTTCTGTGTAAAGAAAGAAATGAAACCCCAAAGGTGGCTGGTGACAATGATGGCCAAGGACTCCTCCTGGCCTGTGAGAGTCATCTGAAACAGGGATAACCTTCAGACAGCTGGGATTTGCTTTGGATTTCCTGGTTTGGCAATATTTATGCTCATGTGCAACCTTACCTGATCATTCCCACAAAAGATGTGCCTGGATGCAGAGTTCTCTCTGCTCTTGGGCTACCCAGGTCTGTGGCACAGGGAGATGAGGGGGCAGCAGGTTTCCTGCTCACAGAGAAGCAAGAAACATGATTATATGTTATATATACATATATAACATATATTACATATTTTGGACAAAGGATTATATATTTAGGGATTATATATTTAGGGATTATATATTTAGGACAAGGAGTTTTTCAGGCATCCATGTTCTTGGGTGTTTAAATGTTCGTGGGGGGATAAAATAGGTTAAAAATACGTTTTTTCTTTTAAGCCTCTGTGTAGAGTTTTAAAATAAAGTCCAGAATGTTTGGCAGGAAGGCTGTTACTAACCCACCACCCAGGTTTGTTTTGTAAGGAATTCATTATACATTTTTCAACTTACTGCCCCAATAAAATACAATTCCTGGTCCCAGGAATGTGCAGCATGCCAGGGAGTGAGTCAGGAGGCTGCAGCTTGTTTGAAACTCCCTGTTGAGGTCCCAGACACAAGAGGTCAGTGGAGTGGAGTGTCAGTGACTTAGCCACAGGGAGAGAGCTTAATGAGGAGGATGAGAATCCCTTGTGAGATTTGGGTTTAAAATTCTGTAAGGGGGGAAAACCCTGAGCCTTTCCTTCAGGGATTGTCTCTGATGGCTTCGTGCCCCTTGGAAAGTCCCTGCTTAGGAGCTGCAGGAGTCCTGGGATGGGTATCTGGTAAGGAGGGAAGGGTTTTCTTGTAAGGCAAAAGAAACCCAAATGCTGCCCAAAAAAAGCTGAAGGAACAGGAAGACACTGGAAGCAATTGCAGTATCTCCCTGTCTTTATTCACCAAAGCCACAACAGGAAAACTCGAGGTAAGAAACAAAGGAATATTGAAGGGTTGAAGTCTGAGACTGGCAAAATCCATGAGGAGAAACTTGAGTTTCTCTCATGGATTGTCAGTGGAATTTCAGACATTTCTGGCAGTTCTTTGTTTTATTTCTTAGTCTCGTAAGATTTTCAGAAGAACAATGTTGAGCTTTGGTGTTTGCCAGTGACTCCAGGAGAGCCTGTGCTCCCTGCATCCCTCTGGGGCTGTTCCATGCTCTGCTGCTTTGTTTCCAGATGGGATGGAGGTCACAGCTGTTGGAACACTGGTAAATTCAGAGAGCACACGGAGTCTGGATCCATGGAGTCATTCCAGGAGGGGCACGCAGGACATTACTGGATAATGAGAATGCTTCAGGTGCTCCCTGTGTTGGAGGCAAACTGAAGGCAGGGGTGACTCTGGGTTGCACAAAACAGCAGGAGAACATTCTTCACTTTCTCTCTTGTTCATTGTTTCTCCAAAGAGGCGTGGAAATCCAGGTTTCCATGGAAAGCCAGATGTTCTCTGGCTTGTGTAAAAGACTACTCAAGAGTTTTCTCCTCCTGGCTTGTTCAGAGTCCTCCTGGAGCCTTTGGGAAGAACGTGGTGTGTGGACTGGAGGGCTGAGAGCTGGGTGGAGTCTGCAGGAGTCCCCTCTGATGCCTGTTTCTGCTTTGCTGAGGAGACACAGGAATCAGGTGGCAGTGGGGGTGTCAGCGTGACCGTGTTGTTTGCAGGGCTGGTGGCTGTGGGAGAGAAGGCCCAGAAGAGGTCCGGCCATTACGTGGTGATGAAGGATCTTTCAGGTGAGATTCTTGTCTACAATAATGCAGTTCCCAGTGCCTGCCTGGCTGCTGACTCTGGAATGTCTGTGTGCCAGGGAAGCACCCGGTGTCTGCGCTGATGGAGATCTGCAACAAGAGGAGGTGGACGCCCCCCGAGTTCGTGCTGGTGGACGACAGTGGGCCTGATCACCGCAAACATTTCATCTTTAAGGTGGGTCTGGGCTGCCCCTGTGCTGCTTCCTCTGTGTCAGGCATGAAATTCATGTTTCTGTTTGATAGAAACACCTCACGGGGCTGGCTGAGGATGGCGGAGCCGTCTCGGTGCCGGAATGTGCAAGTCCTGTTCCTGGAAAGGCCAAATCGTGTCCCTGGAGCGCTTTAATCCGGGAATTAGGGAGACTTGATCCCAGGGCTGGAGCCCCTCTGCTCTGGAGCCAGGCTGGGAGAGCTGGGGGTGTTCACCAGGAGGAGAGAAGACTCCAGGGAGCCTTCCAGGGCCTGAAGGGGCTCCAGAAGAGCAGAAGAGGGACTGGGGACAAGGGCTGGAGTGTCAGGACACAGGGAATGGCTTCCCAGTGCCAGAGTGCAGGACTGGCTGGGATATTGGGACAGAATTGTTCCCTGGGAGGGTGGGCAAGCCCTGGCACAGGGTGCCCACAGAAGCTATGCCTGCCCCTGCATCCCTGGCAATGCCCAAGGCCAGGTTGGCCATTGGGAGTTGGATCAGCCTGGGACAGTGGGAGGTGTCCCTGCCCTGGCAGGGGTGGCACTGGATGGGCTTTGAGGTCCCTCCCAGCCCAAACCGTGTGGGATCCCATGAAACAGCCGTGCTGCCAGCCAGCCATGAGCTCTGTGTGTCCCCAGAGGGGAATTGCCCGGGGTGTGCCCAAAGCAGCCCCAGCCCCCTCGCTGACCCCTGTTCCCCTGTGCCAGGTGAGAGTCAATGGCAACGAGTACAGGCCCACCTTTGCCAGCCTTAACAAGAAGCACGCGAAAGCCACGGCGGCCACGGCGGCGCTGCAGGCCATGGGACTCGTACCAAAGGAAAGCATGGTCAATACCACCATGTTCAGGAGTGCCTCACACCGCTAAGCTTGGCTTTACTGGGACACTGGTTCCGAGCATTTTACTCTGCACAAGAAATGGTATTTGCCCCTCTCATGTTGTAAATACATCGGCGATTCCCACCTTGTAAAAACTGTACAGACACCCACAGGTTTTTTCTTTTGTACCATCCAAATGTATTTAAATCATACTTAGTTTTTGGTATGTTTATATTGTTTACATTAGTGATGTAATTATTTCTTAAACGACTAAATCGGACAACAGACTCTGGAGGCATCAGAAACGCAGACCCTTGGCTGAAGCTCCTGCAGCTCCTCTCCCGCCGGAACCTGACCCTTTGATACAGNCGTGCCCGGGCCCTGCCCCTCGGTGCCGCCCGCGCCCCAGGGCAGCCGGCCGGGCCCGCGGGCGCTGCCAGGGGGACGCGGAGATTCGGACACGGCCTGGCACAGCCTCCTGCATGGCCCCAGGAGAGGGGGCCTGGGGCTGCTCTTCCCAACCAGTGAATCCACTGCCTGATGCTGATTGTACGGATTTGTGGTTCATGTGAATTTTAAACTCTTTAACAGATCTACAACTGGATTTGGGGGGAGGGAGGGGGTAGAATGACGCTTCAATTGTTGTACCCAACTTGGTCAATAAAGCAGCACAAGTTCATAATCTTCACCCCGGTCAGTAAGCAGTGATTCCAGTGGATGCCAAGCCAGGAAACAGGAATTGAAACACGCCAAAATGCCTTCTGCAAGGAACACACACGATACAGAAGTGGCTTTGTGAGGATTCTCAACAGCCATTGGGATGGCAGGAGCGGGTCTGGTTATTTTTGGTTGCTTTGAACTTTTATGTAGTAACTCCTTGGGAGGAATTGTTTCCATAAAGATCCTCTGCCCTCAAGGAGCCTGAGCCAGAGTTTGGGCAGTTGGACAGCAGAGAGGATGTAGAAAGCTTTTCCTGCTTTTTATCTTATTTTTTATTTAAGAAACATTCTTTGATCTGTGTGCACGTGGGATTGGAAAGGGCAGTGCACACTCCCTGATGGATCTGAGTTCAGAACAGGCTGCCAGGATTTCTGCACGTGGGTGGTCCTGGTGCTTGTCCCAGACGAGTCTTTGTGAGGTGTGAGCCTGAGCTGGGCCTGGGGCAGGAACAAACCCAGCGAGGCTGCTCAGGCCTCACCTGAGGGACCCTTTGGCCACGGGGCCCCGGAGCTGAGGAATTTTCGGTTCCCGGAGCCCTGTGGATCTCGTCAGTGTCACAGAACATGGAGTCTCCTTGCTCTGCAGGGACAGGGGTGGTGTTCCCTGTGCAGCAGAGAATTGGGGTTGGTTTGGAGAAACAAAAGCCCCTCCGAGTCTGTCCAAGCGCTCTGGAAATGCTTCAGTTGATCTTCATTTCATGGACGTTGTTGTCTTGAATTAAACTTTTTTCCCTTTGGCATCTCGCCTTTGGTCTCTGAGTAAATGTGTGGAGCTTGTCCTTGCCGTAGGAGCTGCCTGGGAGGTGTGAAATCCCCAGGAAATGTGCGAAGATGCACTCTGGGGGTGCCAGGGGGTGTCTGGCTCCACCCGGCGCTGGGAGCGGCTCCTGACCCCGCTCAGTGGAGCTCAGACCTCAGGGGATTCTCTTCAGGCCGTGCTCTCCATGGCAGCTCGGGATTCACAGCTGGACACGATCAGGTCTGGGAGTGCTTTGTTGCTTTTTTGTGTGCCTGTTTCCCGGGTGTAAGGTAAAGACCTGAGCTCTCTCAGCAGCAGAGAAATCCAGGCCCACTGAAGACTGTTTAAAAATAATTATTAGAAAGGTCTGGATTTCATGGCTTAACCCTGGGGGTCTGTGTGTTCCTTGGAGCCACTTCAGGAGCAGCCCTGCAGCCCCAGCTCGGGTGCTGGTGCAGAGCAGGTGAGAAAGCTCTGGGCAGTTCCTGGAGTGAGACAGTTCCTGACTGCAGGAATGGAATTGCAATTCCAGTGGTTTTTAATGGCTGCCAGCTGTTAGTTGGGTCAGTGTCCCTCCAGATCTCACAGCCTTGGGGTGGGGATATTCCAGCATCGTGGAATGTCCTGCACTGGAAGGACCCCCAGGGATGATCCAGTCCCACCCCTGGCCCTGCCCAGTCCCCCAACAATCCCAGCCTGGGCAGCCCTGGTTCTACTTCCAGACTGGTAGCAAATTCCTGCCCTGAGCAGGAGCAGAAATTCCACACTTGGGACAGGTGTGTGTGCATGGGGAACATCGACCTGGCGGGGCAAACCAGACCAATAAAACCACGTTTTATTTTAAAAACACTTTGTACAATAAAAAAAAAGATGGCCAAGGCCTTCCCCCTCCTTTCTTTCAAAGCCTTTGGAAGTTGGTGATGTGCAGCAGCTGTGTGGGATGTGCAACACCCTCGTGTCCCTCCCCCCTGCCCCAAGCTCAGCACCTGCCCTCCTGCTCCATGGACCAGCATTCCTAGGCCTTCCAGGTATAGGCATAATCCTTCATTTCCAGCAGCCGGATGGACGATTTTCCCAGAGTTGGACTCTGACTCAGCTGATCCAAAGTCTTGGGATGCAGCCCGCAGGCAGGGAGATCCTGCTGCACAGCTTCCTGTGGAGGGGACACACAGGGAGTCAGTGCTTCTGGGGGAAGTGCCCGTAGTTCCAGCAAGCACTGGAGAGCTCCCAGGGGCTGAGGATGGAGCAGCCCCAGGGGCTGCAGTGGTGATCCCGCGCGTTCAGGGCCGATCCCGGTGCGAGGGGAAGGGGCCGGGGGAGTGTCCTCACCTGGGGCGGGGCCGCGCGGGTGTTGAAGGCGGCGCTGGGCTCGTGCGGGCTGAGCAGAGCGCGGAAAGCTCCGCGCTGCGCCGGGCCCAGCAGCAGCGTCAGGGCGTGCAGGGAGTGCGGCAGGATGGGCCCCAGCACCTCCAGGCTGAACACGTCCTCGAAGCCGCCCTGCACCCGCGCACGGCCGCTGACACTCCGAGCCTGAGGGCAGAACACCGCGGTTAGAGCGGGACACAGCAGGGCAGGGACCAAACCTCACCGGCCCTGACACCACCGTGCCACGGGCTCACGGGAAACAGAAACGCTTCTCAGTATTGCCAACTCCCTGGGCAAGGCCTGAGGTTTGACTGTCCTTGTAACAACTCCTAAAAGGCACCCCCTGGGCTGCAGGAATGCTGTAGGGATTGGGAAGGGAACTGCACAAGAACAGGAGGAACTTCTCTAGTGGAACAAGTAGCTCATCCTGTTCTTACCGGGAAGAAATTTGGGTTAGATATAAGGAAGGAATTCTTGGCTGTGAGGGTGGGCAGGCCCCGGCACAGGGTGCCCAGAGAAGCTGTGGCTGCCCCTGGAAGTGTCCAAGGCCAGGCTGGACAAGGCTTGGAACAACCTGGGATAGTGGAAGGTGCTCCTGTCCATGGCAGGGGGGGACTGGGATGATCCTTAAGGACCCTGCCAGTCTGAACTATTCCTTGCAGGAACAGCTGGTGAGCTGTGGCTCAGGGGCTCCTTGGTGCAAGGGGTGGGGATACTCTGAGACTCCACAAGATCTGAGCAGAATCTTAACAACCTTTTCCCTCTGGGCAGTTCTGCTCAGCCTCCTGTCCCTCGGGAGGAGGGGAAAGGGAACGCTGGGATGGCAGCAGATGCAGGGATGTAAGAATGGGCTGTGCTGCAAACAAAATGCTGACTCAGGCTTTAGCCACAAAAATCCCGCTGTGGTGCCTGAGGAAAGACCACCAAATCAGGGTGTGATCCCCTGGGTGAGGGTGAGGAAACCGCTTCCCTCCCCTTCCCAGCGGCAGCCGTGTCCTCACCTTGAGTGTCTGCATGGTGCCGCCCCGGAAGGCCACCGGGGACAGCAGCGTCGGGGGCAGCCCCGCCTGCGGCCCCGCCACGGCCACCAGGCTGCGGCAGCTGATCAGGAAGTTGAGCAGCCTGAAGGTGTTGCTGCCTCGCACCAGCACCAGCGACTCGGGCCTGTGATCCACCTGCACCTCGTGCTTCTCCTTGCGCCTGCAGAGCCGAGTCAAGGGAAAACGCTGGAAAGCTTCCATGTGCCAAAAAGCTGGAGCGGTGAAGCCCCCAGACCCCATCTGACCAAAAACCCCAAAACCAAACCACCAAACCACTCATCCAGATCTGTTCTTCAAATGTTAAGCAGCATCTTAATTCCTAGAAATACTTGCAAAATAACTAAAAAAAAAAAAAGCAGTATCTCATAAAATGCAGGAATGTGAGGATTCATGTTTGGAAAAGTTCTCAAAAACTTGTACAGAACTTAAATGTGTGCCACAGCACTGTAACAGCTGCAGGCTTTCCTGGTGTCACACATCTGGAAGATCAAAGGAAGGATACAGTTGGATAGAAATAGTATCTGGTTTCTCCACCTGGTCTTGGACTCCCATCTCCTCAAGCCAAGAGAAACTTCCATCATCCTCATCATCGCTGGGAGCTGCTTCACTGGAGACACAGGGTCAGTGTTAGGAGGGCAGTGCCTCTGAGGAAGGTTTTCCAAGTGACCTGTGCAGGAGCCTGGAGACACCCTTAAATTCCAGCACCGCCCAAGACTGTTACTCACCCCGCATCTTCCACACTGCTGCCCCCTCCAAGGCCGTCGGCGGTTTCTGTTTCCAAACTCTCCTCAGAGTTCTTCTGTTTCCTGGTTCTGCTCTCCTCCAGCAAAGGTAAGGAGAACTCTATGCCTTAGAGGGGCAGAGGACAGGGAGCTGTGAGGGGCTCTGTCACAGCCCCTGCCCTGTGTGTGGGTGCTGCAGTGCCAGCTGCTCTTACCCTCGGTCCTCATGGCCTCCCGCAGGCCGCGCGTGGTGGGGGCGACGGCGGCGGTGGGCACGGCACTGCCCGCCAGCCCCGCGGCGCGGAACAGCACCGAGAACTGCGGCGCGCACACGTAGAAATAGGGACACAGCCTGGCCCTCAGCAGGTTGTACAGAGAGGTGAAGCTCATCGACCTGCCAAGGGGAGAACCAGCGCTGCCACAGCATGCAGCCCTCCCCTACTGACGTGTTGGGAGGGACTGGGACAAGGCATGGAGAGGCAGGACACAGGGAATGGCTTCCCAGTGCCAGAGGGCAGGGCTGGCTGGGATATTGGGAAGGAATTGTTCCCTGGCAGGGTGGGCAGGCCCTGGCACAGGGTGCCCAGAGCAGCTGTGCCTGCCCCTGGATCCCTGGCAGTGTCCAAGGCAAGGTTGGACACTGAAGCTTGGATCAGCCTGGGACAGTGGGAGGTGCCCCTGCCATGGCAGAGGTGGCACTGGGATGATCCTTGAGGTCCCTCCCAACCCAAAGCAGTCTGGGATTCCATGATTCCATAGTAGGTGAGAAATGGGAAGGTCAGCAGGGTAGAAGTTTTCTGTAAGAAATTCTTCCCTGGCAGGGTGGGCAGGCCCTGGCACAGGGTGCCCAGAGAAGCTGTGGCTGCCCCTGGATCCCTGGCAGTGTCCAAGGGCAGGTTGGACACTGGGCTTGGATCAGCCTGGGACAGTGGGAGGTGTCCCTGCCATAGCAGGGGTTGGAATGCGGTGATCCTTAAGGTCCCTTCCAACCCAAATCATCCTGTGATTCTGTAATTAATTAAAACCTCCTTGTCCTACTCTTCCCCAGCCCATCAGTAATCTGGTAGCACTCACCAGTCACTCATGAGTGCTTGCTGCACGGCCTCGTCCTGTGCCCAAGGACAGGCCTTCCCAGCCATCCTCCTGTCGGCCCCGATGCGGGGGAACAGCGGCAGCCAGGGCAGCGAGGGGTGCAGCCAGTACACGAGGCTCTGCTGGAAGGCACAGCGCAGCTCCGGGCACAGCTGGGGCTCCTGGGGATCCAACAGGGTCTGAGGGGGACAGCAGAGCCACCAGAAACAAAGCTGCAGCTCCAGCCACCCGCCCAGGGCTCACCTGCACGCTCTGGGGCAAGGTGGGTTCTGCAGCTCTGCAGTGCTGAGCAAACCCCTGCGCCTCCTCCTGTGCTTTCAGGTGCTCTGCCCAGCTGAAGGGTTGGGAGGACATGAAGAGGATCCGTGTTTTAATACTCCAGTCTGCAGGGAATTCCTGGCTTGGCGAGGAGGGAGCTTTGGGTACAGCAAGAGGGGAGTGAAGGTCCTGGCCAAACAGAAACAGCATCAGGTAACTCACTGAAAATTAAACCTGTTCACAGGCTGAACCAAAGGCACAGTTTATTAATTATTTTATTCAGTACCAGATTCTAATAGAAATACTTCACTCTATTGCTTATAAAACCACATGAGAAGGTTTTCACTCATGAGTCCTTCCAACAGTATAAACTCGGAACAAATAAAAGGGTAAATAACTAAACCAAACAAGCCCTAAGCCTGATGTTTATGAAGACAAGGATTTCCATGCCAAAATAGTTATTTCATTTCATCCTCTCCTGGTGACTGTAAGGCCACGTGCCAAAAAAAGCCCTGCGCACCTCCAGGGCAGTTTGTTCTCTTTTTTCTATCCTTCTAATTTAGTTTGAACTTCAGTTTCTGTACCTAGAACAACATTAGACAATGTCTATTGAAACTCTGTTTCAATTTCAAGGGCTGTTTTTCAGGAATTCTCTCTTTCTTATGTGCCTGATGAAGTGCTCCATTTCCGTAGCTGAAAACCAGATTGCAGCAGGTCTATCAGGTGAAGAACATCCTCATCTCAACTACATATAAAACTAAGAAACACTAAAATTATAGTCAACATGTTAATAAAACTGAAAGACAACATGGAACTACATCAGCAGAGAGGACAGGCAGAAGGCTGGGTTTAAAACACTGTCACCAGCACAGGAAACATCAATGTAAGAAATTTCCTTGAATGCTGACATTTTAGTACATTCTTTTATACAGAGATGGGCCACCAAATACCAAGTTAAACAGTTTCATCTTTCTCTGTGTCCTGAGAACAGCTGGAATCTTTTCAGCAGTGTGTGCTCTTTCGTACCTGGCTTAGGGTGAGGATGTCGGAATTTTCAGCAGGCTCCGCTCTCCTGGGGGGCTTCTCTTCACAGGCAGCCTCTAAAAACTGAATGAAAGAGCATCATAAGGCACAGCACAAAGGAAGCACGGGGCTGATCACTTTAAACACTGCCCTTGTAGTGGCACTTCCCGAGTGACCCTCAGCAGCCCGGGCTGCAAACAAACCCCGCTCGGGGCGAGCACAAGATCCGCACTCAGCGCTGAGCAACAGCTGGAGCCCAGCAGGGCCTTGGAGGAGGCGGGGACGAGCCCGGGGCTGCCTCGCAAAGGGCTCCGGGCGCTGGCTGGGAGCTGAGTATGATGGCTGAGGGCTCCGGGCGCTGGCTGGGAGCTGAATATGATGGCTGAGGGCTCCGGGCGCTGGCTG